>JAJOZX010009385.1:0-168751 GCA_023014485.1 Bathynomus jamesi | reverse complement strand
ATCCTTAAATTAAATGCCGCTTCCCGAACAACATCCCTTTCTGTACACTTTTTTTTCTCTTTCTCTTTCTCCTCTTTTTTTACACACACACACACACACACACACACACACACACACACACACACACACACACACACACACACACACACACGAAGCGTTTCAACTAGTAAAGATACTTTACTTAATTTTGTCTTTAATATTTACAGAAAATTCTCTCTCGTCACACGGAATAAAATGGTTGTGTAAAAAGTGTACTTTGAATATGAACGAAATCCACAGACATCCATCAGAACTAGGTTGGGAAATAGATTGGATGTGGCAGAACCTTCCGATCACTCTGTTTGGGACTGCTGTTGTCATCGTCGTCTGATGGGGTTGTTTAACCTCCATCACAATATTTAAGGTCATATCAGAGACGGGACCTACAGCTTTATGTTGGACTCGAACCACGGTCTACATCATCCGGACGCGAGGACTGCCTCCAATCCATTTACTCTCCAAACCCAATGTCGTTTAACTCGCTGATCGACGGGGAAGCGGTGTTACGACATTGGCCATGACGTAGCCCTTGTTAGGGAGTGAGTTACTGGCCATGACGTAGCCCTTGTTAGGGAGTGGGTTACTGGCCATGACGTAGCCCTTGTTAGGGAGTGGGTTACTGGAGTTGGGTAGAGCATTATCTTGTTGCGGAGTTGCCCCCTTTAACGGAAGACAAACTTTTAATTTTCCACTTTAAAGGCATTCTGACCACTTGTACGCGTGACTATCGTTCATGAAGTTATTTCCGTACTATTTGGACATTCTTCATAATTCACTACTCTGCAACACTTTTGACCATAAACAACGGGAAACTGCGCGTTAGTTCTCCATTGTACAGTTTGTTAGAGATGACGCCATCTTTGAACCCTGGCTGGCGCTGCCCTTATTTGGCTATCTTTTTTTTTATGCGAGGAGGAGGAACTAAGGGCGAACGCCCGCAAAAGCGCCTCACTTATAGTATAGAAGAAGAAAGCCAAAATCAAGGTCCAGAGTTTCGAGATGCTTAGAGACACTGCGTTTGAAAGATTGAAAGTCAAAGACAGGGTTAAAGATGGATTGAGGAAGATTGTGCCAGAGTTCACAGGATGAGTAGATGAAAGATTGAAAATACCGATTAACCCTTGCGTTAGATAGTTGGACAGAAAAGGAACGAGAAAGTGTTGAAAGTCTGGTACTGCTTGCTCTCCTTAAAGGAGGCGGCATGCCGTTAGAGAGTTCAGAAGAGTGTCCGTTATAATAGCGATAGTAAAGAGAGAGAGAGAGAGATTGAAGACTGAGTAAGAGGTGGGGAATTGGTGAGACGAAAAGCCTTTGATTCCACCCGGTCAAGTAGGACTGTGTGGGTTGAGCCACCCCATACATGAGAAGCACACACCATACAAAGGCGGACAAGACCCCTGTACAGAGAGAGCAACTGATCTCGGGTGAAGAAACTGCGGAGGCGGTACAGCACACCCAACCTCTTAGAAGCATTTTGAAAAAGGTATATGTGATCTTTCCAGGAAAGATCACGAGAAAAGGAAATGCCAAGAATGTTAAGAGAAGAGGAAGGATTGATTTGTGCGTTGTTGAAGGTAAAGGGATAGTCGTGTGGAAGATTGTGACGAGTAGCAGATGGAGGAACGGAGTTTTTGAGGCATTGAAAACCACAAGGTTTTCTGTGCCCCAATCGGAGATAGCAGAGATATCAGAGGTCAAGTATTCCATAGCCGTCTTACGCGAACCATGGAGTGACTGTGGATTTGTTCACATTCAAAGTGTCAACATACCCATTTCACTTCTTGCAACAAAGATCAGCTTTACGGTAATATTAGACACAATTAAGAGGTTTTTTTAATTCATTGGAATTACCCTCGTGTTGAACCCTGATGAACCCAAATTTTTTTTATTTCTATTCCATCCAATCTCGGTGTTTCCTTGAAAACTAAAATCTTTGGTGTACCTCTGTTCACAGTTAATTATCGTTAAATAGTCCCAGTTAGTTATAATCCATGAAAATCTAATAATAAAAGAAAAGGAACTACTCTTTATTTATACGTATCTCTCAAGCGTACAATATTGCCGACAGTTTCCTGTTTGTAAATGATGTATATTTTTTTTTTTCAGATCCTTCACCCGCGTTTTCAGCGTAAAAATTATAAAACCTAGCAATTGTGACGTGCTTTGAAACTGTGGGTAACCCAAATTCAACAGTGGCATACGTGTAGTGGCAGATGCATAACTACAAATACAATAAATGATAAAATTGAGCCGTTACTTGCCGTAGCTCTCTGATAACAAAACGATGTACGTTGTTGGTTACTTGAATATTAAATTAATTCCCAGCGACATATATCTGAATGAAAAGTTATTTATAACTTTTCATTAAAATCTAGCATTTGTCCAACAATCTTTATTTTCGATCGATATCATTGCTGAAGCTGTTAATCTATCGTTTGTCATATTACGTAAACAAAAATTTGTATTAACGTTGAAAAACATCTTTCAGGTTCTGCCATTGTCACTGGTAGTGTTATTAAAAATTTTATTAATTTCAGTTTCAACAAACGTTGCTTCTAAATCATTATCACTCGGTACTTCTAATAAGTTAACTAGACATTCTCTGCTGCAAAAGTCCCGTCTGGTGTAAAGTACTCAAAGTTCTCTTCAAAAAATCTCTCTTTCAAGCATAGTGAAACTGACTGATTAGTTGATGGTTTGGAAAATGCTTTTCGCATTTTCTCAGGCAAATGTCTCGAGTCCTCAACTCGGCCTTTGTCCAAGATGCATCTCCTCCGAACATTAATGAAGGGAAACAAAATAAAGCATTTTTCTCATCACAGCCACAAAGCCAGTTACATTTCTCATTACAGTTAATATTGAACTGACGTCGGTGTTCTTTATCACAGCTTTCACTACGATGTTCATTTGTTGGCGTAGGTCTTCCTTTTTTACTTAATGTTACTTCGTGAAGTTCTCCGTTTTTCAAAAATTGAACTTTGTTCTCCGTGGGTTTACCAAATTTCAAGTAACTGATAAAACTAATAATATTAAAGCCTATATAAAAAATCATAAATCACAATAAGTAATAAGTTTTTTAACGTAAAAATGTTTATTTTAAAATATATACTATACTCTTATTTTATAATACAGGGTGGCCCAAAATGTACCTACCAACATTAACATATTTTCTCCGAAACGAATGAATAGAATTCGATGAAAATTTGCTGACAGACTATACTACTCACGCCATTTGTTGAATGAACATTTTGGAGAGAATGTCATTGGTTTGGACTATCGGAAGCGGCATTGATTGACTTGCCTATTCGCCTGATCTCAACCCGTGTGACTTTTTGTGGGGATACCTCAAAGATAGTTTACCAGAGCAAACCAAACACTTTGCAGGAGCTGAAATCATCGATTGAACGTCAAATCGTCGACATTCCGACAGAGGGTCTCCACAGCGTGGTATCAAATTTTGGGATGAGGTTGCGAAAAATCGTCGAAGTGGAGGAGACAGCACATCGAACACATTGTCATATAAATGGCTTGAGAAGCTGATTTGAATGGCGTTTGAACTATCTTTTTTTACTCTCAATAGTTTTGGTGAAATAAAGGCTTAAACTTGGTAGGTACCTTTTGGGCCATCCTGTATATAGGATATAACAAAATAATATACAAATTTTTAGTATGCCGATCAATAAAATTATTTCGCTTTTTAAAAATTACTATGTAAGGCAAATGTGCATCACTGCTTCAGAAGCAGTTTATAACTGGCAGTTCATAATTGGCAACTCGGGAAAGTGGCTCTAAAAGCCACTCACGCTCTAGCTTACGTGTATGAAGAGCATACATGGCTGCGTAAACTTTGCAGCGAATATTTGTACACGAAATGGCTTTGCACGAGCTGAGAATGGCTGTAGTATGGACTCAAAATGTATGGATGAATCGGAATTACAAACCGTAACTTAGTAAAAGTTGGTGCATCGAAATATGACAAAAATGCTGTTACTCGCTTTAGTCAATGAATGACTGAACACGAATAAACAAATAAAAACTTAAAATGGTTTATCATTAAAGGTTTATCGTTTTATTGCATCAAACTGAACAAATATCTGGGGGTACTGCAACTCTGCAGCCCATATTGACGAGCCGCCACTGCATACGTGGTTACCTACAGTTTCAAAGCATTGTAACGCCCCGCGTTTATTGCAGTTTTTCCTTTTATACATATAATCACGAAGAAAGGTCTTATCTTTACTGACAGCCAATCCTTGGAAAACTGCAACGTCGTCCAGCCTTCTTGGACAAACTTCTCGTGGAAGAGCTGAAACATCTAAGGCAGCCCAACGATCCCTTCAGAATCATAACGGGAAAAACGATGTGTACTTATGATTTCTATGAGGGTACGTTCATGTTTGGAGGATGAATGCCCATTGGATCGAGTCTTATTAAAATGTTTCTCTCACTAGCTTTTAGTTGAAATATTAAGAACACAAAATGATTTACGATTAGTATTTATCTTAATTAAAAGGAGATGGACGTTCATTATCAAGTTTATGAGAACGTAAAATCTTGTCCTGAAAGTCCATAATTCTTACTGAAAAATATTTAGGTAGTGAAATGGTCCCTACATGACTTTTGTTTTCAACGGATTGTAGGCTACATTGCAGTAAGTAATAAGGTAAATTTGTTTTGAAAGGTCAAGGCCGAGTAGATGGTGCCTTCTGCGAGTACACTGAAAAGGACAAGTTAGCCTTCCTGCACAGCATTCACGAACAAGGGGTCGTTAACATGGAAATGGAGTCCTTGTGTTTTGCGGCACTGTGCCATCACGCTGGCATCAAGAGTGCCGTTATCTGCGTCACGCTCCTGGATCGACTGAAAGGAGATCAGGTACAAGGGTTGAAGGGTCTTCCTAAGGGATTTTTTTTTTTTTCTTTCTCTGATTTACCGCCGATTCGTACCTAAAAGGATCGGTACATATCTCGGTGAGTGGGTGATGTTACTGTGTGGGGTGGTAGACTAGGGGAGTGAGTAAGGGTCAGTCGCTGGATAGTGGGTAGGAGGGGTACGGTTTTAGATGCGATGGAGCAGATGGGAGTGAGTAAGGAAGAAGAGAACGCTTCCGTTGAAAAGTGGGGGCCGTCGGCGAGTATGGGATTTCGGCCGAGAGAGGGAAACACCTGCGACGAAGAGCGACAACTTTGTGCATTCCACCAGGAGGTGTATGACAGTGATAGGGGTATGGCAGGTAGGGCAAAGCGGGGCTGGCGATTTCGCCATAAGGTGTCCGTGGGTGATGCGGGTGTGGCCTATGCGGAGACGGGCTAGGATTACTTCTTTATGGCGGGACCGGTGGAATGAGGAGGCCCAGTATCCTATTCGTGGCTTGATCGTGTGGAGTTTATTTTGTGTGGCCTGGTCCCATTCCCGCTGCCATATGGAGCGGAAGTGGGAGCGGAAAGCGGGAAGAAGTCGGAGAAGGGAGGGGTCGGGAGGAGGCCGGCAGTGAGCAGGCCGTCTTTGCTGTGCGGTCCGCCGCCTCGTTACCCTGGATGCCGACATGAGCCGGGACCCAGCAGAATGCGATTGTCTTGTGTTGGAAGGTCGTTAAAAGTGGAAGGTTTGCTGGATGGTACAGACGAGCGGGTGAGGGGTTAAATCTTTCTAGGGAGAGAAGTGCACTTTGGGAATCCGAATAAATGACGAAAGAGCTGGCAGAGTGGGTGCGCACAATATCGAGGGCCTCCGTAATGGCGAAAAGTTCCGCCGAAAAAACGGAGGCCTCGCGGGGCAGGCCGACGCCCCGGGAAGCGGCTGGGACAGAATCACCGCTGAGGAGGCCACACCAGCTTCCGAGCGGGAACCATCCGTGTAAATGGCGACTGCGTCCGGGTGTTGGGTTGCGTGTTCGCGGAAGTGACCTGTATATCATGGCGCTCGTGGTAGTCTTCGGTAGGGACACAGATCTTTGCAAAACTTGATAGGGGTGAGGATCCAGGGGGGTAGATGCTGAATGAAATGGGGATAACTGAGGGGGCGGGCATGTTGAAAAGATCAAGGAAAGAGCGGACCGCTTCAGTGAAGTGCCAGCTCCGTCCCTGAGGTGGTAGTTCTGAAACACCGTGCCCAGAAGCGAAGAAGGTAGCCTCTGTGCACGGAGGTATGTCCTCATGAGGAGTAGACCCCGTCGGAGGGCGAGAGGGAGATGATCACATTCCACATGGAGGCTGGGGAGGAGCGGAAGCACCGGTGGCGAGGCGGAGGCCTCTATTAAGTACCGGGTCCAGGATACGGAGGCGGGCGTTGGAGGCTGAACCGTAAACTGCACTACCATAGTCCAGCTTCGACTGTACTATGGAAGTGTAAAGGCGAAGAAGAGAGCGTCGATCTGCACCCCATGTGGTGTGAGAGAGGTGATCCAGGAGAGCGAGGGGGCGTCGAAGGGATTGCTTTAGGTGCTTGAGATGGGGAACCCAATTGAGCCGTCGGTCTAGGGTCATGCCCAGAAAACGCGTGGAGGGTACCACCTCAAGAGGCTGCCGTATAATGTGACAGAGGGTAGAGGAAGGGTGTGGGTCTTCTTCTACTGAAGACCATACACTTGGACTTAGGGATGGAGAGGCGGAAACCCACCGACGTCGCCCACCTTTCCACCCGGTAGATGGCGAGCTGCATTGCCGTTGAACGACAGACGGTTCTCGCCCTGCGAAGTAGATTGCAAGGTCATCCGCATAAATGGAAGAGCGGATGGTGGGTGGAAGGCATTGTGAGACCGTGTTCATCACGACGGAGAAGCAGAGAACACTGAGGATGCTTCCCTGTGGGACCCCGTCCTCCTGCACAAAGGTGTCAGAGAGGACTGAGCCCACCCGGACTTTAAAGTCCGGGAAGAAGGAAGCCCTGATGAAGGTCGGCATGGCTCCGACGAGGCCCAGATGTCGGAGCTGACCGAGGATCATTGCTCGACGGGTGGTGTCATAGGCCTTCTGGATGTCAAAAAAATTGACAGTACGAACTGTCCATTGTCGAAGGCATCCTGTATGTCTCGGCTGAGAAGCAGGAGGGGATCAGTGGTGGAGCGGAATTGTCTGAAGCCGGACTGGGTAGACGGGAAGGAATTATGTTCAAGGACGAACGATAATCGCGTAGCGCAACCATTTTTCGAGGATCTTGCAGGCACAACACGTCAGGGCGATTGGTCTGTAGTTTGTGGGGTCCAGGGAATCTTTGCCGGGTTTGGGGATAGGGATGACGTGGGCCTCCTTCCACCTAGAGGGGAAGGCGCCCTCTATCCATATGCGATTGTATAGGTCTAGCAGGAAAATTTGTAAGGTAGAGTGGATGTGCTGGAGCATGCCGTACGGAATACCGTCCGGACCGGGACAAGGGGATCGTCGAGAGCCAGTGCCGCCTGTAGTTCACGCATGGTAAACAATCGGTTGTAGGTGTTGTCTATGGACGGTGGAGAGGGGCTATCGACAGGGGCGGGTACGGAATTGGCTGTAGAGGAAGAAACGGCGCGCGAAGGTAGAAGCAAGGTGGTCTGCCACCAACTTGGGTTCACGTAGGAGTCCGTCGTTGGTCCGGAGGACCCGGGGTCGGGAGGGGACATGTCGTCTCTCGACACCCCGCACCTTCAAAGGCACGCCAAGAGGTTCGGCGCGCTGTCTTCATTGTGCGGCGGGCGATGGCCCTGACCCGCTGCATCTCCGTGCGATGGATGGGGAGTCGCGTCCGGTAGAAGCGCCGAGTTGCTTTCTTCTTGGCGCGCACGGCCTCCGCGCACTCCGGGGTCCACCAAGGCACCCGTCGGGCGCGGGGGTAGGCGGAGGATTGTGGTACGCTAGTGCTTGCGGCCGCTAGAACGACGGACTCGAAGTAAGCGATGCATTCGTCGATGGATGGGAAGTGGGCAGTTGTAAGGGTGGTATAAGTGTTGTCGCGGAAGCGGGCCCAATTCGCGTTGGTAGTAACCCACCTTACCGGTACCCGAACAGTCTGGTCGGGTCGATTAAGGGTGAGTTGTATGGGGAGATGGTCACTTCCATGGTCCTTTCGGAGGACTTGCCACGTGAAGTCTAGGAGGGCATCAGTTGAAACGAGGGACAGGTCTATACAGGATGGAGTGCAGGTGGTGGCATGGTAAAAAGTAGGAGAGCCATTGTTGAGGCACTCGAAGGAGAGTTCGGTCTTGACGGATATCAGGGTTGGGGCCTTCCAGCAGTAGGAAGGGCCTAGGGAGTTGTTCCACGACTTCCACCAAGTCGTCGCGGGAGACTTGAGCGTGGGGGGGGAGGTAGATGGAGCAGACGGTGTACTGTCTATCCAGGGAGAGCCGGACGGCAGTCACCTGTAGTGGGGACCGGATGGAGAGGTTGTAGAAGGGGACTGCGTGGTGCACGAGGATGGCAGCTCCCCTTCGAGTGCAGGTAGGAGGCGGGGTGGCGGTGCAAAAATAACCAGTAGGGCAGGGCATGGGCCTGGTCCCCAGGCTTAGCTCCTGGAGACAGACACACACCGGACGGGAAGTGGCAAGCAGGGAGGTAAGGCCTTCATAATTTGCGAATATTCCTCGACAGTTCCAGTGGACTATTGTGGTTTTCGGGGGATCCATTAGTTGATGAAGGGGATGGGTAAAGGTGTAGGTGCTAGGAGGTTGGAGTATGAAGGGAGATCCGGAGTTCGCGAAATTGAAGGCTTGGTCGGGAGCATGGCTGGCTATCTACCGTTCACCAGGGAAGGAATCGGTCGGCCCGTCGAACCCCGCGGAGGTGGCGGGATCGAGTCGGCCGAGCGAGACCGGAGGCGTGGATCACGGCAGGCAGAGGGACATCGTGGGCTGAGAGGGTCGGATGTACTGTGACGGGCTTCTATGGTCGGACCAGGAGGGGGCACGGTAGCCCCAAAAGTGGCGCTACCCCGCCTGTCCGGGGTCTCATGGCGGACTCGTGGTGGTGATAAGGGGTACCAAAAGGACCGGGCGGGTGGGAAGGAGGGCGTACACAGGGAAGCTGACAAGGAGGGGGCCGGGGATGTTAGGGGAATAGGTACGATGGGGGTGGAAGGAGGTGAATCATAGTCGTCTCGTGGAGGGGTGGAGAAAATGGCACCAGGAGGCAAGGGCAGATCCATAAAACTCGTGGGCGCGGCAGAGCTTCCCTCGGTCACACCGTGCAGCTGTGCCAGGGCCGCATCCACCGGATCCTCGGGGGAGAGGATATTGTTCGGACTGGGTCCCGTCGTCCGGGGCGGGTCGTGGATCTCGTCCCACCACTCTACCCCCACAGACTCTGACAATAGTGGCTTTCTACGATGGGGGGAGATGGACATAGTAGACGTGGTGGGCGGAGTGAAGATCCGAGCCGTCTTCTTGGTCCGAGGGGAAGAGGGAGAGAGACGTTGGAAGGCCGGAGGGTCCGGTGACACGCTCCGGCGTCTCTGCCTCGACGGCTTGCTCCGGGCGGGTGCAGGGGGTACTGGGAAGGCGGGGTTTGAGGTGGATGGGACCTAGGTGTCCTGGTCCCAGACACCTGGGGGATTCGTGGCAGGTGAGGTGCGGGAAGAGGAGGAATGGTGGGGGGACGAAACCGTCGGGTCCTGCGAGGGTTTTCTTTGAGGGGAACAGGGAGCAGTGGCTTGCGGGGGTTTCGGCGGCAGGCCAGGGCGGCGTTCCGAGATGATAGAGCCGAGAGCAGCGGCATAGGACACCCCCGGCCTCACCTCCCGACTCCGCACCCTGTCGCGTGCCTCACGGGGGGTAAGGAAGTCCGTCACCTGTAGGCCTCGGACCTCCTCCTCGAACCTGAAGAAAAGGCATTCTCGGATGAAGAGGGGTGTGCGCCTTCACAGTTGGAGCACCTGTCAGGGTGAGCGAGTCGTCCACAGTGAACACATAATTGATGCGGCTGTCGACAAGCGGAGCTAACATGTCCGAATTTATTGCATTTCAAGCAACGGGTCGGGTCTGGGACATATGGGTGGATAGAAAACTCGCATGAGGCGCGGTCTCCCATACCCTATACAATGCGGCCGGGGGGGATTAGTGTGTTGAAAGTAAGGAGCAGACGTGGGGTGGGGGAGGGGGTGCCTCCCTGTCGGGATGTGAAACGATAGATCTTAGTGACTCCTTCGGGTGCGAGGTCCTCCAGGAGCTCGTTCACTGCGACCGACAATAGGCGGGTGGCGTAAATAGTGCCCTGACTCTGGTTCAGGCGAGGGTGTGGGGAAACGGACACCAAGCATCCAAGGACTTCGGTGACGGAGAGTAGGGCTTTCGTCTCTGCGGCTGAGCGTGATTTTACGAGGAGGGAGCCATCCCTCTGTGGGTGTACGTCATAGCGGCTGGAGTTGCTGTGGGTTCGGATCGCCTGGAACGTCCGTTCAGAGTTGTTCGGGAGGGACCCAGATGTAGGCCAATCACCAGGAATTTGTAGATACTTGGGAGGGAGAGGGAGGCTGTAGAGTCGAAATGGACTGGGATATTCAACGGTCGATAGGACGGCCGTGAATGCCGGCTCCGCCGTCCGCCGCGAGGCTCTCTCCGTGGGGAGGTGGGCTGACGGCGGGTGAGGGGGCCATATGGGGAGAGCAAGAAGCCGGGTTGTGGGGGCAAGTCCTCGGTGGAACTTGACTTGCCCGAAGGTGTCTGAAGTGGGCTGGGGCGAGACCCCTGCTCCAGAGAGTGTAGGTCCAAGGGCGTAGTCGAGGGACGGACTGGGGTCGGCAACGGAAAAGGAGAGTGCAAGCGTTCCGCTTCCACAGGGGGGTCAACCCCATTAGGTTGCGGTCTTCCAGTGGTAAAGGACTCGAGGGCCTGGTTGCCCACCACCCGAGTGTTAAGAGAAGGAGTGGTCCGGGAATGAGAAGCAGTAGTCGTAAGCCGAGGGGGAGAAGTGTCCATAGCAAAACAAAAAAGAACTTCATCCCCCGCGCGCATCCAGCCACCACCGACTCCAACAAGGGAAAGGCAAAGTGTGGGCACACTTGGTCCCACCGCCGATAGATGTCACGCAGGGGATACACTCGCACCCAGTCCCTGTCCCTGAAAGGCGGCCACTCTCATCCAACGCGCGGTGAAAAGTGGCAGACACAGGGTTTGGGTTTGGTTGGAAAGCGACAAGGGTGCAGGGCAACCACCTCCCACACCAAAGGGCCAAAATCAAGGTCCAAAGAACAACGCCAAAAAAAAAAACGGAGAAGCCAAAAAGAATGGGTTAGAGGAGGAAGAAAGAAAAAGAAGCAGGAGATCAGCCGGGTCCCCAAACGGGCCCAATGGTCCACGAGGGCAGAGAAAGCCCTTACACCGAAGAAAGGTGTATTCCCACAGAGGGACGTGCTCTATCGCTCCGGACAAAGCAAAGGGTCCTAAGGGATGTATGGGATTGCCTCGAGGCTTTGTACAAATCCCCATTTGGGGTCTGTCCCACTGTAGTTCTGTCAAATAGAGAGAAACTGTGCCAAGGCTACCGTTCAAAATTTGTCCCGACAATTGTTTCTAAATTTATTTTTCTTGTTGGCGATGCCATCCGTATTGTGAAAGGTGTTTACCTTTGACAGCACTTTTGGATTGGTGGGGTTAGGCTAGCAACCTAACCAGCTATACCCAACACATCTTACACTGTCCCTGATCACAAACTTTCGGGCAAATCGGTCGGAACGTATAGTGGTGCCATGACAGAAAATTATATAAACAAACAAATAAACAACCAATTTTAAACTACTATTTCCCGCACCCCCCTTTTCCAGGTAGGGTGAAAGACAGATAGAATTGGATTTTAGTTCCGACATTAAATACATTGGTTTAGTAGGATTATATCTCTGACTCCTATTTAGATTTTTTTTCTTTCACAGAAATATTAAGGTTTTTTCCTCCTAACATTTTCATTCATAGTTAGATCGCAAAAAAGATTCTCTTCCTTTAAGTTCAGGACTAAAATTAACATTTCAATGTATTGCAGGTGTCCACTCCTAAATCTACGCTCAACGAATGGCAAGAGTATCCCCAAATACTCGTTGCCAGATACATCAAAAAGCACCTCGGTCTTCCGACGGATCAGCCCCAAAGGACGTTCTCGCAAGAGATCAAAGACCCAAAGAAACACTTCTTGGTTCGAGAAGAATCGGCAAGTTTTGAATGACCAAGAACAAAATTTGCCAATGGGCCCTAGAGAGCATTCCTATCTAGTATATATATGTATATAAACTGCAGTCATGCTTTGCAAAGACCGATTTTATTTTTGAAAAAAAAAAAAAAAACTTAAATTGCGTCCCGCTTAAAGCCACTGGTAATAATCGGGGTTTGAAAATGTATCGAATGTTTTCCTTTCACAGAAATTTGCCTTGGTAAAATCTCTCCTTCGTTTTCTGCTGCAAGTAGGCGTTGAGTGAGAGACGTTTTCTTCCTGAAATTGCACACGCTGCAGAACGTCATTACCTGCCTCGTTTGCGGAGTTTCTTCCAATTATATTTGACTGGTATTTATTGCTATTCAGCGAAAAGATTTGAAATTTTCCAAACTCCGATTGTTGTCGATTAATATGGAAACGGTTACAATAGGTTCTAAGCAGGGCATGATTCAGCGGTGAAAAGCGGCTTCAGAATAGTTCTCCACAGGAAGATGTGAATGAAGTATTTTGAATAACTGTGAAATTAAGATTTTTGTACTATTGACCAAACAATCCGGCTCACGATAGGCGTCTGATATGGCGCAAACTTTGTAACGATGGAGGAAATGCCTGAATGAATTTTATTTAAGTTTGCATCGGCGTTAGAGTAGAAATGTTCTTAAAAATGATGGAGCGAAGTGAATTTGGCGGTAGAAACCTCAGTCGAATAAGGAATAAGACTTCGTCTGTAGATAAATATTTAATGGTCAGACCTTTCGACACTTCCTAATGTCATTTTTAGTGCTAACAACAGTATATTTGGATTTAGAAAGTGGATATTAAGTTGTAACTATATTTCAAATATGGAAAAATTGTCGGTTGAAAAACCGAGTAAAATATTACAAATGAAGTCTGAAAGGGGGGGGAGGGGGGTTCCTTTACGAGGATAAGATAAAAATTTTAATTATTTTAAAAGAATTTGAGGCGAGGGACCGGGAGTATAGCCTGAAGAAGTCAAAATACATAAAAATTAAAGTTTAAAATATGAAAGCCATAGAGAAATTCATGAAGTACAAGTTACTTGATCGCACACAGTCAAATGAGAAAAATTGGTGCTTGTTGAGATTAAGGGGGTATAATTTTATATCTAGTTTGCATCTGAAAAGTATAGTTTAGTTTTTAGCGGAGTAAATCATATTTCGTGTACCTTTTAAACTTTCCTATCGTGGACACGGAAGTTTATACGAAGAAAATTAATAAACTAATCAAGAGACTTCTTCATGAAAATATGTTTAGCGCTAATTTAAGGATGGTCAAAACTACACAACTCCACACAATCGCATGTACATTCCCACTATCATCAGTAAGACCATCCACTCGGCCTCTTTTCTCAATAGCACAACTTTTTTTTTCCCCTTAAGGGTTTGTAGTTGAAAATTTACATTTTAATGTTATACATCTTCACCCTGTTTGTTCGTATTGCTGTCTCCCAAACGAACCCGAAATAATTTTAAAATGTGGAAAATATTTTTGTCCACCTTGGCAAAGGAAACCCCTTATGTGCGTTTTACTGGTTTTAATCGTATAATTTCAATTCCATACTAAGGGTTTTTTTTTGCAATAGTTAAAACTAATGCAAGGTTTACAGTTATACCAATAACATTTCTAGCACTAAAAGACGTTATAAAAATATGGAGACTTGCTGGTTACTTGCATAAAGCTGAAGCAACAGGTTGTATACCCATAATTTTTTTTTATTTATTATGGGTATATTTGCTTAGCAAAACCTTTAAATGAAGAGTATAATTACTTTGTGGATTTTCACTAGTTTCTAGACAGGAATAATATACATTATACAGCTTTGTGAAGAAATTTCAGAAGTACAGGAAATTCAAATACGTAATGTCAATAATAATTTGGGAATAGCTTTAGGAACAAATCTTACAATACTTCATTTTGATACTTGCTAACCTGTTGTTATCGTCGTACACGTTTCCTTTGTCTGCATTTTGACTAAAGTATTCGAATAGCTCATTTTCGTATGTACTACAAACTTGGGCGACACAATTTAGGTTTAAGAATTTGTTTTAATGACATTCCGAACCGTGTAATTATTTTTCACTAAATAAAACTTTCAACCACATTGCCCCCCAATTGATCCTTTAAGATATGAAAAGAAGTCTTTCGAGGAACGTGAAGTAGCCATGAAAGATAGGATAAAGGCGGCACAAACCAGACAGTCACACGTACAATTATTATTAGTCGTAGTAGTTTCGCTTTATCTATAGTTCAACCTCGGTTGACGTGGGATCGGAACCACGAGTCACTACATCGACGGAGAGGAGGATAAATCCCAGAAACTACTGTACAGGGTGTCTCATAAGTCTCGTTTTATTGGAACATTTATCTTCAGTTTGAACATTTGTAATACATTACTTTTGTAAATTTACGTCGAAGTTCCAATATACAGGGTGCTCATAGAAGATCTGAACGATTTCAATATAAATGTGATAACCCAACAACACAAACAGTTTGTTCATGGGACTCCGCACAGCTAAAAGTTTTACAAACATGTTTAATAAACTTCAATATGTGCCCCATTGGTTGCCCGTACAACATCCACTCTAATCTTCAATTTCTCGCCCTGTGCGTTCAAGCATCCCAACATCAACCATCGCTATTGCATCCCTGATCCCGATTCATAGTTCATGGATGTTGACAACCTTGGTCTTGTATCAAAAAAAAAAAATGTATTAGTTGCTCTATCACTTACACATGCTTCATATCTTATTTAGTATGAAAAATATTAACGAATCAAATCGTTCAGATCTTTTATGAACGCCCTGTACATATTACTTTTCGTAAATTTAATTTAAAATTTACTAAGACCGGACTTACGGGAGACACTGTATAAAGAAAAACACTACCACTAATAACCATACATGTGACATCGTCTGTTCTCATTCTCGACAGTTGAGGAAAACCGTTTAAATAATTTTATTTACAAAACTTAAGTAAAAACAAGAATGCTTCAAAATCCTTTCTTATGCAAAAAGTCCTTCACGATATTCACAAAATCCCCCCTAATAATAATAACTCCATGAGGTTCGTGTACCCTCACACTGAGTGTGTCTTTTTTGCTGATCTGAAAGAGGTGATCCTTCAGCTCCTGCCCTAAGGCGAACACGTCTCCCTCGATCCCCTTCAGAGAAGTCAGAATTCTGGAGAACGAAATAAGAAGTGAAATACGACCATTAAATAAAACCTTTAAAAACTGCTTCGGTCTAAAAACACTTAAAACTGGTCTAACGTCATTTTATAAATTTTCAGGATCAGATTGTTAGGCGAGGTTATGTTGTTAATGTTTACGAAAAATATTGGTCGCTTAAAAGAGGAACTACAGTAATAAATAATACAAGAGCCCCTACGCCACCCATTTTTGGGAATGTATCCCATTCTTCATGGGGATGAGGGTTAAACAACCCAATTAAAAAACTACCATATTTAACCAAAAACAGATATGAGGTCACCATCCGAATATCAGGAATAGAATAGGGCCTTCTTCAACCACCTTTTACAAACCACTTCCATTCCACTCGATACACCATTAATTCTCATGTCGGAAGATTCCCAGCTCGGGTCACACCTCATCACTGGGTTGAATTTAGCCAGTCACCTACTCCGCTAATGCCCGGGTTCGAGTGACTCGTAATTCATAGTGGGGTTTGGGATGTCACGTGAAAATTTCTCTAGTGCTAGTCCCCAATGAAAGGGGACACCTTTAATGTGGTCTTTCCCAACCAACACACGAATGATGCACATCAAATAAGGATGGCACTCAATCAGATGGAGCGACTTCCTCGTCATGCTTTTACCAAATGTTCCCATCTAATTTACACCAACTGTTCACTCAACTTATCTTCACTCGCATATCCTCTTTTCTCAACCAAATGGCCTTTATTTTATACCTTCCTCACACACATTACTCGTATGCCATTTATCACATTACATGCTTTCTTTCCGCTCCCATCACAAGAACATTAACTTAATTCACTTTCAGTCATCTTTTACATATCAACAAAACTTGTTTGGGGTCTACCAGAATTCTCTCTCTCTTTTGAAATCATACTTATTTCTGCTAGGAGCTTTTTTTTTATGCAGGAAGGAGGGCCCAAGGAAAATGCCCGCAAAAGCGCCCCTCCCATAGAAAAAGACAGCCAAAATCAAGGTCTTGGGTTTTTGAGATGCCTAGACACACTGCGTTTGAAAGATGGGAGGTCATAGACAGGAGGAAAGATGGATTGAGGAAGATTGTTCCAGAGTTAACCGGTTGGGTAGATGAAAGACTGAAAATACCGATTAACCCTCGCATTAGAATCAGTGACGCACAAACCCTGGCCCGCGGGCCAAATGTGGCCCCCACGGGTCTTTTCAACTAAATGAAAAAGTTAGAATGTAAAAGTGACCCAATTTATGACTTTTGAAAACGTTTGCTGTGAAGGGAGATGGAAAGTAAGTAGGCTAATACATTTAGTTATTTTCTTCGCTTGGCCCTCACATCAAAAAAGTTTGTGCACCACTGCATGATTAGATAGATGGACAGAATAGGAATGAGAAAGTGTAGAAAGTCAGGTACTGCGTGCTCTCCTTAAAGGAGGAAGCATGCAGTTAAAGAGAGCAGAAGAGCAATGTCCGTTATGATAACGATAGTAAAGAGAGAGTGAGGCAACTGCGGCGAAGAGGGAGGGAAGTGATGAGACGAAAAGCCTTTGATTCCACCCAGTCAAGTATGAATATGTGGGTTGAACCACCCCACACACAAGAAGCATATTCCATACAGGGGGGCGGGGGGTGAACAAGACCCCTGTACAGAGACAACAACTGAGCGGGGGTGAAGAAACCGTGGAGGCAGTACAGCACACCTAACCTCTTAAAAGCTTGTTTTAGAAAGAGAGTATATGTGATCTTCCCAGGAAAGATCACGAGAAAAGGAAACACCAATGTTAAGAGAGGAGGAAGGATTGATTTGTGTGTTGTTGAAGGTAAGGGGATAGTTGTGTGGAAGATTGTGACGAGTAGACAGATGGAGGAACTGTTTTTGAGGCATTGAAAGCCACGAGGTTTTCTGTGCCCCAATCAGATACAGCAGAAAAATCAGAAGTCAGGTGCCCCATAGCCGCCTCACGCGAATCGTGAAACGACTGCTGTGAGGGACGCTTTGGGAAGCGGGTGGAGAAGTGAAGAGTGGAATCATCGGCATAGGAGTAAATAGGACAGAAAGTGCGAATTAAAAGATCATTAATAAATAAAAGGAAAAGAGTGGGTGACAGGACAGAACCCTGAGGAACACCACTGTTAATAGCTTTAGGAGAAGAACAGTGGCCATCTACAACTGCAGCTATAGATCGGCCAGAAAAAAAATTAGAGATGAAGGCACAGATAGAAGGATAGAAACCGAAAGAGGGCAGTTTGGAAATTAAAAATTTGTGCCAAACTCTATCAAAAGCTTTTGACATGTCCAACGCAATAGCAAAAGTTTCACCGAAATTCCGAAAGGAGGATCTACAGAAGCTAAGGCTAGCAAAGACCCTAAGATCCACTCTAAGGCTAGCCCGAGAGAAAGGAAAGAGTAGGGGGTTAAGTAAGTAACCTATCACTTGTGGGTTAACATTCATTCAGAAAAAGAAAGAAAGACTCGCCATCATCATCCGCCGGCCACTGCCGACAAATCGGAAAAATAGTAGAAGAGAATAGGAAAGGGGTGAAACACAGACATAAAAAAGGAGGGAGAAAGTGTTACAAGGAAAAGTAGTACCTCAAAAGGCCTTGCGGCCCATACCGAGGAGGTACCAGTGGCAACGGGTGGCAGGGAAAATTTTGTACGCACTCAAATAGTGTGCAAGATTTGGTCTAACCTTTTCTTGAAATGATCCACAGAGGAACTGTTCACAACTTCTGAAGTTAAACTGTTCCACGTGTCACAGATCTTGTACGTAAAGTAATTCCCACACACACTAGTCCTAAACCGTTTCAAATCCAACTTCCAACCATTGTTGCGAGTTGGGTTATCATTTAAACTAAACATGCTTCTAAAATCAACATCGTTCAACCCGCGTAAGAGCTTGAAAACCTCGATCAGTTGACCGCGCAGCCTCCGAGTTTCCAACGAAACAAGTTCAGGGCGCGTAAGCGTCGATTGTAGCCCATATGCCTAACGGAAGGGATTAACTTTGTGGCCCTCGCCTGCACTCGCTCTAGCCTCTCAATATCTTCCTGAGGGTGGGCGACCAGAACTGCACTGCATACTCCAGGTGCGGCCGAACCAGGGAATTGTACAGAGAGAGCACAATCTCCTTGTTCCGAAACTGAAATTGCCTCCTGATATAACCCAACAGCTTCTGGGCTTTCTTTTCCACCTCTACGTACTGTTTGGTAAACTTAAGGTCGCTGCTGATTAGCACACCCAAGTCCTTTTCCAAATCAGTCGCCTCGATATTGTTCCCCAACATCGAGTAGTCCGACTTGGAATTGGCGTAGCCAATGTGCATCACTTTGCATTTACCCAAGTTAAACGGCATTTGCCATTTTTCGGACCACTCTCCTATCCTACCTAGGTCCGCACGCAGTTCCTTGATCGCTTTGGGCGTCCCAACATTGGCTCCAAGCTTGGTGTCATCAGCGAATTTGGCGATCCGACTGACGATACCACCGTCGATATCATTTATGTAAATGATAAACAACAGTGGCTCCAAAACGGAACCCTGAGGAACCCCACTCGTGACCGAGGCCCAACCCGAACTAACCCCTTTAATTACAACCCTTTGCCGCCTATTCTTCAGCCAGTTTTCAATCCACCTACCTATTTCCCCACCGATACCCAGCGCGTGCACTTTCGCTATTAGCCGGCG
This sequence comes from Bathynomus jamesi, assembly GCA_023014485.1. Taxonomy (NCBI): domain Eukaryota; kingdom Metazoa; phylum Arthropoda; class Malacostraca; order Isopoda; family Cirolanidae; genus Bathynomus; species Bathynomus jamesi. The sequence goes on along the minus strand of JAJOZX010009385.1, from coordinate 149,715 downwards.
GTGAGGTACCTTATCAAAGGCTTTCTGAAAGTCGAGATAAAGTATATCAATCGCCCTACTCTTATCATACTCACCCAACATGACGTGGAAAAACTCCAGCAAGTTGGTGAGACACGACCTACGCCGTCTAAACCCGTGTTGGGAGTCCCCAAGCAGCTTGTAGGAATCCAAATGGTCAACGATCCTATCGGCTATTATCCCCTCTAATAATTTACCTACAACTGAAGTGAGACTAATGGGACGATAGTTCCCTAGACTTTCGTGATCCCCTTTCTTAAAGATAGGGGTCACATTGGCCTCCCTCCAGTCACCAGGCACCTGGCCCGTCTCCAACGATTTGCGCACCTCCCGCAACACTCTGGGGAGAAACTGGTCTGACCCAGGAGCCTTAAACGCACTCAGTTTGTCTATTCTATCAGCAACGACTGTCGCGGTACATCGGACACTATCCACGCCAGCACCTTCGTGCCTGACGCCTGGCTCGGGGATGACGCGGGTGTCCTCCCTGGTGAACACTCTCGCAAAGTACTCATTAAGCACATTAGCGATGTCCGCACAACGTCGCTTCGGTCCTTCGGTCATGATTCTAATGGGCTTTGTACTATTAACATAACTGAAGAACTCTTTAGGGTTCCTCTTGCAGAGGCTTGCCACCCGTAGTTCTTCGTTACGTTTCGCTAGCCCAACCTTCGCCTTCACTTCCATACACAGGCGGACAAACGCTTCAGTGTTCTCATGGGAACGATTGGCCTTCGCCCTCCTTCCTATACGCTACTTTCCTATTTCGGATAGCCGAAGCGATGTCACAATTGAACCACTTAGGCTGCGTTGAAGCAGGGATGACCGGTTTTGAGTGTATGGCAGCAGACTGCAGCAACATAAACTCGTCCCGGAATGCACTCCACACTCCCTCAACATCGCCGCCGACATCTAACCCCATCTCACCTACGCTATCCCGGAGGCTAACAACGTCCGCCCGCCGGAGATCGAGCTTACGGCCTCTCGCGTTACTACGCTTCACCCGAGGGACGCGCACACGGAACCTAATCAGACCGTGATCACTCTCGCCCAACGATTCGTCAACGGTGAGGCCAGTGACGAGGTTGTCTTCGGTCGTGAATACTAAGTCTAGAACGCTTTCGCCTCGTGTAGGCTCATTGACCCACTGAGTGAGTTATCAGCATCAGCAGTCCTGTCTTCCCACTTTATGCCGCGACAGCTGAAGTCTCCTAAAACTACACACACCCTATCCCCTAGCAGGCTACGGAGTTCGGTGCACAGGGCTGGCTGGCTGGCTGGCTGGCTCTCTCTCTCTCTCTCAATGAGTGCTTAATGAGTACTTTGCGGGAGTGTTCACCAGGGAGGACACCCACATCATCCCCGAGCCAGGCGTGAGGCACGAAGGTGCTGGCCTGGATAGTGTTCGATGTACCGCGACAGTCGTTGCCGATAGAATAGACAAACTGAGCGCGTTTAAGCCTCCTGGGCCAGACCAGTTTCTCCCCAGAGTGTTGCGAGAAGTGCGCAACCAGGTGGCTCCCCACCTGGCTACAGTCTTTAACAAATCGTTGGAGACGGGCCAGGTGCCTGGTGACTGGAGGGAAGCCAATGTGACCCCTATCTTTAAGAAAGGGGATCCCGAAAGTCCAGGGAACTATCGTCCCATTAGTCTCACTTCAGTTGTAGGTAAATTATTAGAGGGGATAATAGCCGATAGGATCGTTGACCATTTGGATTCCTACAAGCTGCTTGGGGACTCCCAACACGGGTTTAGACGGCGTAGGTCGTGTCTCACCAACTTGCTGGAGTTTTTCCACGTCATGTTGGGTGAGTATGATAAGAGTAGGGCGATTGATATACTTTATCTCGACTTTCAGAAAGCCTTTGATAAGGTACCTCACCGCCGGCTAATAGCGAAAGTGCACGCGCTGGGTTATCGGTGGGGAAATAGGTAGGTGGACTGAAAACTGGCTGAAGAATAGGCGGCAGAGGGTTGTAATTAAAGGGGCTAGTTCGGGTTGGGCCTCGGTCACTAGTGGGGTTCCTCAGGGTTCCGTTTTGGGGCCACTGTTGTTTATCATTTACATAAATGATATTGTCGGTGGCATCGTCAGTCGGATCGCCAAATTTGCTGATGACACCAAGCTTGGAGCCAATGTTGGGACGCCCGAAGCGATGGAGCAACTGCGTGCGGACATTGGTAGGATAGGAGAGTGGTCCGAAAAATGGCAAATGCCGTTTAACTTGGGTAAATGCAAAGTGATGCACATTGGCTACGCCAATCCCAAGTCGGACTACTCGATGTTGGGGAATAATATCGAGGTGACTAATTTAGAAAAGGACTTGGGTGTGCTAATTAGCAGCGACCTTAAGTTTACGAAACAGTGCGTAGAGGTGGAAAAGAAAGCCCAGAAACTATTGGGTTATATCAGGAGGCAATTTCAGTTTCGGAACAAGGAGATTGTGCTCTCTCTGTACAATTCCCTGGTTCGGCCGCACCTGGAGTATGCTGTGCAGTTCTGGTCGCCCACCCTCAGGAAAGATATTGAGAGGCTGGAGCGAGTGCAGGCTAGGGCCACAAAGTTAATCCCTTCCGTTAGGCATATGGGCTACAATCGACGGTTACGCGCCCTGAACTTGTTTTCGTTGGAAACTCGGAGGCCGCGCGGTCAACTGATCGAGGTTTTTAAGCTCTTACGCGGGTTCAACGATGTTGATTTTAGAAGCATGTTTAGTTTAAATGATAACCCAACTCGCAACAATGGTTGGAAGTTGGATTTGAAACGGTTTAGGACTAGTGTGTGTGGGAATTACTTTACGTATAAGATCTGTGACACGTGGAACAGGTTACCTTCAGAAGTTGTGAACAGTTCCTCTGTGGATCATTTCAAGAAAAGGTTAGACCAAATCTTGCACACTATTTGAGTGTACAAAATTTTCCCTGGCACCCGTTGCCATTGCATTGGTACCTCCTCGGTATGGGCCGCAAGGCCTTTTGAGGTACTTCCCTTGTAACTCCTTGTAACTCTCTCTCGGGTTAGTTTACGATGACCAAGAGTCAAGAGAGATATGCAAGAAGATCGCTCGTAGAACGTCCCTTGCGGAATCCATAGTGACGATCTGAAAGATGATTGTGATAAAGGTATTTAAGAATCTTCCTATTGAGGATAGATTCAAAAACTTTGGAAAGACAAGAAATCAAAGCAATTGGACGATAATTGGAAGGATGAGAGCGGTTACCCTTCTTTGGGACAGGCTGAATGAAAGCGAACTTCCAGCAGGAAGGAAAAGTACCAGATGAAAGACAAAGACGAAAGAGTTTGCCTAGGCAGGTGTCAGCACAGAAGTACAGTTCTTATGAACAACGGGAGGAACACCATCAGGACCATACGCCTTCCTAGAATTGAGCAGGCAGAAGAAAAAAAAAAAAAAAAAAAATCTTTATTATGTCTGAAATTAGAATCTCTTCTAAAGTCAGAGGGGGAAGGAGATAGAGGAACAGCACCGGAATCGTCCAAGGTTGAATTGGAGAAGAAAGTTTGAGCGAAGAGTTCAGCTTTGTTAGGAGAAAAGACAGCAACTGTGCCGTCGGAATGGAAAAGAAACGGAAGTTGTTGAAGAGGTTCTTAGCTAGATGCCAAAAAGAGCAAGAATAATTAAAATTGGATAGATTTTCACATTTTTGTCGGATGAAGGAAGTTTTGGGGAGTCGAAGAACAGATTTTGCAAGATTCCGGGCAGAAATATAAGCGGAGTGAGAGTCAGGGAGTTGGATGGCGATGGTACCTTCTGAAAGCCTCCTCTCTGTTGCGGATAGCATTAGAACAAGTTAAACCAAGGTTTTTTGCATTCATAGTAGGAATAGAATATGGAATGTACGCCTCCATGCCCGAGAGAATCACCTCTGTGATGCGCTCTGCAAACTTGGGCCACAGAAGCAGTAATCATTCCATGGGAAATCACAGAAGTACTACCTAAGGGCCTCCCAACCAGGGGCGCCGAAGTGCCAAAGGCCGAATTGGAGTGATAGGACAGGAAACAGATATAAGATTGTGATTGGAGGAGCCCAACGGAGAAATAAAGTTTGACAGAGTAAGGATGATGATGAGAGGTAAGAAATAAATCCAGAATGTCGGGCCTATCTCCAAGGTGATCGGGGATACGAGTAGGGTGCTGTACAATCTGCTCTAGGTCATTTAGGATGGAAAAGTTGTAAGCTAGTTCACCAGGGATGTCAGTGAAATGGGAGGAAAGCCAAAGGTGGTGGTGGTGAACATTGAAAGCTCCTAAAATCGAGATTTCAGCAAAGGGAGAGCAGGAAAGAATGTATTCCACTTTGGAAGCGAGATAATCAAAGAATTTGGATAGTCAGTAGAATTAGGAGAAAGATAAACAGCGAAGATGTATTTAGTTTGAGAATGGCAAGTAAGCCGTAGCCAGAGGGTATAGAATTCGGAAGATTCGAGTTCGGGAATACAAGAACAAGTTAAGTCATTGCGTACATATACGCAACATCCACCTTTGGAGTGAAATTGAGTACAGAGAAAGTAAGGGTACAAAAAAAGGGTTGCTGTCAGTCGTCCCAGAAACCTGCGTTTCAGTGAGGAAAAGATGAGGAAATTTAGAGAAGAGGTGGTGTTCAACAGATTGAAAATTTGAGAAAAGGCCACGAATGTTGCAGAAATTTATGAAAAGTGAATCAGACAGAGGTCCAGACCATCTCGAATGGGCGGTATCGGCAGCGGGGGAGCCAGAAGTGGGGACATTTATGGTCCCCTCCCCAGGGGACTCCGAGGCTCTTGAAGTTGATGCCATTTTATTTTTAAGTTTTGAAAATATTATGTAGTGTGTAAGATGCGTGTGTATGTAGTGAGGATTAGGGAGAGAAGTGTGTGTTTGAGAGGATGCTGGACTGCTCACAGGGTAGATGAGACACGGTAAAAGATCAGCTAAGGAGGACAGTGACGGGAGAAACGGGAGTTCCAGCATTCCCTATCTTCTGTCTAGCATCCGCCCTGGAGTACTTCCCTGGTCGACTGGTGTCTTTCCAACTTGAAGTTCTCTATCTATATAGGGTACAAGTTAAACGGCGATGATAACAATGAATGAATAGCAGTGCTTCATCGGTGCTTCGACTGCCGAAGTCATATTGCGCCGAAACTAAAGTAGAGAGAGAACGCAAGGAGATGGAGAGAGAGAAAGGAGAGAAAAGGTCGTAGGAACAGCAGAGGGAGGAAGAAATTATACCCAAGTCACTAAATAGAGAGGAGGAGGAGGACAGTCTGACGGAGAAAGGAGAAAAGTGTGTCCTTCGGTACAAGCGTGGAATCACCCAACAAAAGAGTGTGTGTGGAGCCTGAAGGGCAAAAAGGGAGGAACTGGGAGCGAGCAACGACAAAGGCAGGACAAACTAACAGTAGATACGAAACAAAGACGAGTGCTGCAAGGGCATAAGAGAGCTAGATCCCTGTCATAAGATGGCCATGCGTGAGGCAAGTATGACAAAGCGTCGATCACACTGGCAGGAGGAAGGCATTCCGGAAAACCCACGTGAAATCTGACGCCGGGAGAGGCGTGGTGACACCACCCTTGCCGCAGTTCGTTGCTCGGAACACAAACGTGGGAAGGTATCGAACAAAAGGCGACCAACTTGCAGCATGATGAAAGAAGGACAAGCCAGTCCTGGATCTGTCGCACCAGCGGGTGCGAGGAGACGAGAAACGACACGACCTCAACAGCGCTACAAGAGTCGGAATAAATAACAAAAGAGGTAGAGGAAAATTGAGAAAAATCGAAGGGCCGACAGTTCTGCCGTAAAGATGGAAGTCGCTGGGGGAAGGGATAGCGATTGAACCCCTGACGGGAAGGCTGCCGCGCAACCCACTCCAAGTGGCGAGCGAGAGCAGTCAGTGAACGCGGGGATAGAATCAGAATGGGAAGAGGAATAAGATAATAACAATTGTGGGAGGGCGAAAGGGTGGAACTATGACTTCGGTGCAGTGGAAAGGAAGGAGTGGATACGAAGGGGAGGAAGGATCCACGGGGGGGGAAGGTAGAGAGAGGAGAGGGAAACACCCACCCCTCCACCCGCTGAGAGAAGACGGGAGGGAGGCCATCCGAAGACCAAGCGGTCAAACCAAGTGGGGATGATGGTCAAAGTAGCTCTAAGTAGAAGAAGGACCGAAAAGGGATTGGAAGACAGAGGAGGAAGGAAACTGCCGAACACGAGAGGTATTTTAAGCCTTTTCGCATAAAGACTGACAAAAGGAGAGGACCGGAATGCGCCAGTGCTGATGCGTACACCCAGGGAGTGGATAGGATCTAGCATGCGCAGGGCGGAAGCAGGGACGGAGGAAGAGGCCTGACAGCCATAATCCAACTTACTTTGGACCAAGGAGTGGTAGAGCTGCCAAAGGTGTGGCAGGCAGCACCCCAATCGGTATGGGAAAGGAACTTGAGAAGGGTGCGAGTATGAAGGCACGAGAGATGTGGCCCATCTGGAGGAGACGTTCAAGGAAGGCGGATCGGGAACCGGAGCAATAGATGGCAAGGTCGTTGACATAGAGCAGGGCTTCTCAAACGTTTTTCACTTGCGACCCCTTTGGATCAGACAAATTTTTTCGCGACCCTTCACTCAATGTCATAAAAGCAATAGGTACTAACACTGTATATTTATGAAAAAAATAATATTTTCAAATGTTTCTGCGACCCCCAATAATATTTACGCGACCCCTAGTTTGAGAAGCGTGGACATAGAGGGTGGCCGTAATCCCCGAGGATAGAGCCGTCAACACCATCAATTGCCAAAGCAAAGCAGATGACACTCAGGACGCTGCCCTGGGGAACCCCTTCCTCCCACTAGTGCGCAGAAGAGAAGGAACATGAAAGGAGCAGGAAGACAAGGTTGAAGATGAAGGGAGAAAGACCTCGGAAATAGGGTGGAGTGAAAAAATCAAAAGTGCCAGGACCAAAATTGAGGGGGTCTAGATAGTTGTCTTTTGTCCAGGATTAAACTTTAAAACTGATTTTGGGTGGTTGTATACAAAACTGACTGCTACTGGCTAATTTATACAAATCATATGTGTGCACGACCAAAATTTGAACCCAGTGACCTATCTCAGGTTCTGGAGAGGCTTGCCAACTTTCTGAAATACAATTGTGGGAGATGATACATATACAGGCCATAAAGGGGGGTGGGGGCTGTAAGCCTCCCGAGAAATTTTTTAAATACGACCAATTTCAAGGGCATTTTGAGGCCATATGCAGGGGGTATAAAGACACATTCTAAGGTTAATTAAGTAAATCGACGCCCCTGTGTATATACAGGGTGGGGCACGGGAATCAAGTGTTTTTTGAATAGCTAGTAATCGGCCATTAGGAATGGGAGGGGCGTGCGGTAGGTAGCATTCCATTCCTGGGTTCATAGCATTTAACTTTAACTAACACTCACCTTTATCTTTCAGGTGCCATCATGGAGCAGTGGACGTTAGAACACCGCATGTTCGCGTATGATCATTTTGTTAGGAGTGGCGAGTCAGTGACAGCAGTTCAGCGTGCGTTTCGCCGCAGATTCAACATTCATCGAAATGACTCTGTTCCCGCTCGTGACACAATCTTACGTTGGGTTAACAATCTTCGAACAGGAGGCTCAATAATGAAAACAAAACCGAAGGGGCCGCAACGCACTGTGCGTACTCCAGAGAACGTTGAAAGGGTCAGACAAGCGATGTTGCAAAGCCCAGGCCGCTCTGCTCGGAGACATTCAGCTGCACTCGGAATCAGCAATCGTACTGTTAGACGGATTTTGCATGAAGAATTACATTTTCACCCATACAAGTTAGCGATGGTGCAGGAATTGAATGTAAACGATTGCCCCCAACGACTGAATTTTGCACAGGAAATGCTTGCACTTTATGAGCAGAATGAAAACATGGTGGTGGTAATGAGTGATGAAGCCCATTTCCACCTTAATGGGGCCGTCAACAATCAAAACTGTCGGTATTGGGCTGCTGAAAATCCGCGACAACTCCATGAAAAACCGCTGCATAGCCCTAAGGTTACAGTTTGGTGCGCGGTGGGAAAGTTTGGCGTCATCGGTCCCTATTTCTTCGAACAAAATGGGGTTACCGTTACCATAACATCTGGGCGTTACATTGAGATGGTGAACACCTTTTTCATCCCTGAGTTACGAAGAAGGCGTATTGCTCGTCGACATTTGTGGTTTCAGCAAGATGGGGCCACGCCACACACCGCCAGAGCGTCAATGGCTGTTCTTCGCCCCCCGTTTCCCAACCATCTCATTTCGAGATTTGGTGACATTGCATGGCCCCCTCGGTCCCCTGACTTGTCCACATGTGACTTCTTTCTATGGGGGTACCTTAAGTCACGTGTCTACGAGGACAAGCCCGTACATTAGAATTGAAGGAAGCGATCCGTCAACAAATCATCCAAATCAACAGAGACCTGCTGGGAAGAGTGGAGGCCAATTTTCGTAAACGCCTTCAACAATGCGTCGACGGCCAAGGACATCATATGCCAGATATAATTTTCGGTACATGATTATTATGACATGAAATGCTATGTTCTTACGAATGTTGTTCTACCATTATATTTTCTTTACAAAAATAAATATCATTTTCCTGATTATTCCAAAAACACTTGGTTCCCGTGCCCCACCCTATATATGTTATTCATATCAATAGTAAAAAAAAACCATTATTTAAAGGGTAATAATAATATGCAAATGATAAGGTGATACCAAATTATGTATTTAAAGAAAACTATTCTCAAATTTTAAGATATCCAGGAGATTAGGGTAACTGTCCAGAACTTCTGGACATGATAAAAAGACAATTTAACCCTTTCATACCTGATTTTCGTTTATTTTCATGCCACAAAAAAAACACTTATGTTATATCTCCAGAATGACTAAAATCTCATAAAATTTGATGGTCTCATTTGCGCCCATATGGCATGAAAGGGTTAAAAACTGTTTATGATATATTTTCTACCTCTGAAGCAGATTAAAACATTTGCAGAGGGCTGCAGGGTCAATAATGCATAAAACAAAATCCATATTTCATCATTTTTGCTCAAAAAATGCAATTTTTCAGCCCTTTTTCTCCAAATATTTTGTTTTTTTATTTGAAATTATATTTTATATTTTTCTTTTCAAGTTGAATTTATAGAATTTATAAATACATGTATTTTGATAACCTTATTGCCAAAAAATACTGCATAGTAGGATGTTAAGAAGCAGTGACAATTAAAATTCTTGATGGAGGTCACAGATTTTCAAGCACAGACTCATTCCCCAACAGAAAGCTTCCTCTTGGTAAAGATGTCATCCAATGTGTAATGGCAGAAGAGAATTGGACAATCAGCTGATACAGTTACACTAAGTCTGATTGAACACTAGATTTGGTGCAATGTCTATCCAATTTCACGCCCCAGTGTCACCAGCAAGGTTCAGGATCAAGTCAAAGAATTTTTGAGGTGAGACTCAAATTTTCAGTCCCTTATAAAAAGATTTAAAATATGTCATAGTTTTGTAAATTTTGTAGTTACATTTATTTGTTTGTGACAGGAATTTTATTAACATGATCATGTGATTCAGTGATTTGCAAATCATAAGAATGAATGGTAATAAATTCTCTTTTAACTAGAACTTAACTTAGGGTTTATAATTGAAATTTGCATTCACAACATTAAAGTTTTGGTAATTTTGTAGATTTGATAGATATCCAAAAAAGAAACGTGGTGACAAGTTCCGGAGTGATCTTTCTTCCTTCATTGAAAAAACTTCAAAGTTGTTTGACATCTTCTGTGAAGACTCAAATTGGAGAAGAGATTTGGAACATTTGTATCAACTCAAAGTGACATTTCTAATAATATGCTTTCTATGAGAACCAGAAAACAGCTAGAATAGGATGATGCGTTGGTTTTAAGGAACGCCTTACATTGGCAGACATCAGATACAAAAGGAGAGTAGTACAGCAGGAGCAAGCAAAAGAAAAGAATCAGTAAGTTTGATCTATATAAATTAAAAAACTTTTGATTAATGGCCACCAAAAATCTTGGTTTCTTGGAATGATTGTGCGACAAATTATAAAATTTTATTTTTGCATCTTTGGTAAACTATCTTGTATCATAATCATATTGTATTTTATTATCCCCAGGGAAGAGAGCTCAGAAGAGGTTTTCAAGTTGTTCCATTAAACTCAACAGCAATACATGACAGTGATCTCGACAGTCTCTCAAGTCAGGGCAGCCTGGAATCACATGATGAAACAGCTCGTGTCAGTGAACAACAGGAATCCAGGACAGAACAAAATAGGAAGAGTTTACCAAACCTCACTCAGCAGTGTGATAAGTATACTGTATAGTTTAAAACATGAGTATGCTTTGAACACTCTTGTTGCTCTGTTGACAATACCTTTGAAAAAATTATTTATAATCCATGTAATGTTGCTAATAGTTAGAGTCCAAATCTTAGACACTGCTATCCAATGAACATCTTGTTAGAATATTAACTTGAAATAAAATAAATGTCTTTTACCAGGTAGCAAGTAAGTGACAGAGCCAGAGCAGCAGTTGCATAAGCAGTTTTAGAAGATTATGGAATTATCACTACTACTGTTAAGATGAATGTAATTGACAGGTAACAGTCCAATTATCTTGTACATTAGTATCTGATTCAAATAAAGTATTTTACAAAAAGTCATGTTTCAAACAAGTGTTGAAACTTAAATATTGTTAGTCAAAACCTATGAAGCTTGCTTAAATAACTGCCTTTAAAATTAAGTAAATTTGCACTATGAACTTTGCAGGAACAAGCTGAGAAGAGAATGTGAAAAATATCGTAAAGCCATAAGAAAAGAGGAGGGAAAATATTGGAATTGGTGGATGCTATTTATGTGGATGGTCATAAAGATGTAACAATGGTGACAGTTGAAGTGAATGGCAAATATTACAAAAATGAGCTAGAAGAGCACTATTTAATTGTAGGAGAATCTATAAGATTTAAAAATTTTATTTTTAGTTTGCATTTTGTAACAGATAGTACTCAAAATATTTATTAAGATGAATTTTGGATATAGAAATTGGAAAATAGATATAAACCCTGAAATACCTAAAAAATTGTCTCTAATTTCTGAATACTATTTCAGGTGATTTCTACCTCTCACATGTGACCAAGTAATGGCAACAGAGATATACAAGGCCTTCAAAGACACTGAATTACAAACCAAACTTGCCATAATAGGATCTGATAGGACTAATACAATGACTGGTTCAAATGGTGGAGCTATCAGATGCCTGGAAGAACTGCTTGGTAGACCTTTGCAGTGGAGCATTTGCCTGCTACACTGTAATGAGCTCCCCCTTCATCACGTCTTTGTTACTCTGGATGAAACAACAAAGAGCCCAGACTCTTTCAGGAAAGATAGGAGTTGAACTTGGTGGAAGTGTATCTCAGTGGAATGCGATTTCATTCAAGCCAATTAGAAATTCAAAATTTCCAGTTACTCCTAACAAAGTACTGGAGGACCTCAGCACTGATCAGTATTATGCTTACAGAATCTATATGGCTGTTATGCTTGGCTGTGTTGATCTTAATCTTGAGCTCCTTGAAGTTGAACTGATCTGTCATTCAAGGTGGTTGACTCTGGCATGTAGAATCCTCAGATTTTATACATCTCAAAGGAAGCCTTCCAAAGTTCTGGTCACACTTGCAGAGTTTTGTATCTTGGTCCATTTTCCAAGTTGGTTCTAGATCAAGAAGGAGTATTGATGCACAGATGGTGCTAAGAACTTTTACGATATGCTCCAAAGGATCCTGAAATTTCCTCACAAGGAAGCCAGGGAGATAGCCCCTAAAAACCCTCTACCAAAATGCATACTATGCTCACCCTGAGAACGTATTAATTGCCATGCTTGCTGATTCAGACTCACAGATCCGCAATATCGCAGTTAACAAGGTACTTTTGGTCAGAGGGAATGAATCAGTTGAAACAGTGATAGATGACTTCGAAGGTGGTGACCTGATAATTGATTCAGATGAGGATATTGAAGTCCCAGAATTGCAGCCTGACTTGAGTGTTGTGAGAGATGGTAGTGTCAGGAGATTCATGGTGCCTACAATCGATAATGAAACTCGAGGGTATTTCAAAATGATATAACATAAATATGGATTTTTTTGTTGTTTTATTGAGCCTGCAACCCTCTGCAAATGTTTTAATCTGCTTCAGAGGTAAAAAATACATCACAGAGTTTTTAAATTCTCTTTCGATCATGTCCAGAACCTAAGATCTAGGTCACTGGGTTTAAATTTTGGTTGCACGCACATACGATTTGTATAAATTGGCCAGGAGCAGTCACAGTTTTGTATGCAACCACCCAAAATCAGTTTTAAAGTTTAATCCTGGACAAAAGACAACTATCTAGACCCCCTCAATTTTGATCCTGGCACTTTTGATTTTTTCACTCCACCCTACAGTCGGAAAGCCAGGAGATAAAGTTTACAGCAGACCCACCACTGCCAGGTAATGTCATACATTTTTCCCCCCCCAAGTCCCCAACTGAACCAAATTGTCAGTGGTGCTAGGCCCATGTGAAGGTGATGGTAACAGCACAGCCTTATCTTACTCCAAAATTAACAGCCTACCCAACCATTCACTTACTCATCATTAAATTTCAATAATTATATGAATTTCACCAATTTCAAAGTAAACCATACATCAATATATTTCAATGACATTCAAACTAGCTATAATTTATAATAAACATTAATATTACAACTGTCAAAGCATCTTCAGTCACAGTCTTGACCAAGAAAATTATTAAAAATCCTCTTCTTTCAAGGATAACTATGACAAGCTTTTTTTTTAAAGTAAAATAAATTATTTTAAACCAATGATAAATCTTGGTCAGATGTCTGATGATGGAGAGGTGCCAATTCGATAATGAATGGACAATGTACGGATAACTAAGTGTAGTCAGTTAAACAACACTGATACATTATCTGAAGCTCAAAGTCAAGAGCACAATGCAACTTTTCCTGTAAAGCTTTTTCCAGTGACAGAACTAAGCCTAATCCCAAACCCCCTTTAATAAATGAGAAAACCAAAATCTATCCCGACTCACAGAGATAGGTTGAAAAAAAGGTTGGGAAACTTGGTAAATGACTAAGTTACACTGGATGAATGAAGAACAACTCTCTCTCCTTTATCAAGTTGCTATTATGAAATGGAAAAGGCCTAAGCTAAACCTTCGACTGCAGTAATGAGTGTGACCATCGATTTTAGAAAGGAGGGGAAAAATATAATTAAAATAAGCTAGATAGATATTAATACCAAAGAAATGGGCCAAATCTACTGAAAAATCTACTCTGCCAATCCCATAATGGCAGAATTTATTTGGGTGTGTTTAATCACGGTAATGGCAGAGGTCATATCATGGAGGGGACCTACAACTTTATGTGGGATTCACACCACTACTCTGCTAAGGGTAGAGAAACTCCTCAATCACCAAAATATTAACTCTGAACAGATTCATACCCAGAATCTTTAAATTAACAGTGCAGAGCTCTACCACAGCCACCATGATGGGACCCTTAATGTGTGTGAGATAAGAGCCATGAGAAATTGCATGACCCTTGCTCGCTCAGTATCCTAAATAATATAGTCACTTATAAGTGAAATTTGGCTACAAAATGCCTTTCAGACCTTTGCAGGATCAAATCATTGTTTAAGTAAATTCTGAGGAGGTGATCTCTGTTTCTCGTAACAAAATAAGGATAATCATCTTTCTTGGCTGAAGGCGCAATCCACCCAGATGGAGTTACAGTTCCTGTAAAGAAAACATATGTGCAACAATATAAGAATTTTTAAGTGAACAAACATCTGCTTCTGGACTGTTCCAGTCCAAAAATTACTCTTAAATCAAATCAATCAGTCTTTCTTTCAGTATTTTTCACAATGGAAATAGATTAAAAAAGATAAAATAAAAAAGTCTATGCCTATTACAATTGAGTGACAAACTTCATTTCATATTTTTCTAGGTTTATACACTGCATTCGCACTTAAGCAGATTACATTTTCTCCAATGTTTTCAAAAGTTTTTTCCCAGATTTCAATGAAATTTGTAGCAAATAATCACTATATACAGCAGCATTGATGGTATTCATTTTGATAAAATATTTTTATAATTAAAATAATTATCTCATTTTATTGAAAAATATGTAAAATATTGTGTTCCAAATTATTAAGCAAGTATTCTATTTACAGATCTAAATGGTGAAAATGGGTAAGAAGAAGGATTTAACATTAACTGAGAAAAGAAAAATAGTCAAGTTACTCGCTGAAAATATAAAATCTATTGAAATTGCGAAGCAGTTTGGCAGAGCTTATCGAACTGTAAACAAGTTTGTAGTGGAGGGTACCAAACTGAGGCAGTGAAGTGATAAAGGAGCTATAAGAAAAGTGACAAGGCAGCAGATATCTGTAATCAAGCGCAAATTGCAAAGCATCCATTGTCCTCAAGTAAAGAGGTTTTTGAGCAGGCTGGCATGCCTAATGTACCAAGAACATCTTGATGTGGAATCCTCCAAACAATTGGCAAGACGTGTAAACCTACGATTCAGTCACCATTAACACCCAGGTACAAGAAGCAGTGTGTTCAATGGGCAGAAAACAGATTTTAATACTGTATTGTTCACCGATGAATGAAAAGCAACCCTTGAGGGACTTGATGTTTGGTCAAGAAGATGGATTGCTGAGAGCCAATTTCTACCATCAAGATGAAGATGCCAACAAGGTAGAGGTAGTGTCATGTTTTGGGCAGGATTGATAGGCAATGAAGTAGCTGTCCCATACAGAGTGCCTGATGGTGTAAAAATGAATGCCCAGTCTTACACAAACTTTCTAAAAGAAAACCTCATTCCATGGTAGAGATTGACCCTTAGCAATCCATCTTCTTGACCAAACATCAGATCCCTCAAGGGTTGCTCTTCATTCATCAGTTAACAATACAGTATTAAAATCTGTTTTCATGTACTGATGCGCCCATTCAACACGCTGCTTCTTGTACCTGGGTGTTAATGGTGACTGAATCGTAGGTTTACACGTCTTGCCAATTGTTTGGAGGACTCCACATCGAGATGTTCTTGGTACATTATGTATGCCAGCCTACTCAAAAACCTCTTTACTTGAGGACAATGGATGCTTTGCAGCTTATGCTTGATTACAGATATCTGCCACCTTGTCACTTTTCTTATAGCTCCTTTATCACTTCGCTGCCTCAGTTTGGTACCCTCTGCTACAAACTTGTTTACAGTTCGATAAGCTCTGCCAAACTGCTTCGCAATTTCAATAGATTTTATATTTTCAGCAAGTAACTTGACTATTTTTCTTTTCTCAGTTAGTGTTAAATCCTTCTTCTTACCCATTTTCACCATTTAGATCTGTAAATAGAATACTTGCTTAATAATTCGGAAGACAATATTTTACATATTTTTCAATAAAATGGGATAATTATTTTAATTATCAAAATATTTTATCGAAATGAATACCATCAATGCTGCTATATATAGTGATTATTTGCTACAAATTTCATTGAAATTGGGGAAAAACTTTTGAAAACATTGGAGAAAATGTAATCTGCTTAATAAGTGCAAATGCAGTGTACACATATAGTACTATGAAACCTTTGACTATATTCATGCATATTTTAAGATTCTATAATATGAAGTTTTTAAAAGTATTAGTCTAGCACTGCACCTTAACACAGGGGTACCATGTTTGTATTGTAATCTCTATAAAGCTATGGGATAAACCTATAAGCATAATAACTTTGTATCCTACAATAACAGAGAAAGAGCAGACAATTTTAAAGAAAATTATACAAATGGAAATGAATTTGTCTAAAAAATGTACAACTATAAATGCAAAATCCACTTGTAGTTTTAAAGTTAACATTTGTACCAACCATGCAAAATGCAAAGCAGAACACCCAAAATGGTTAATTCAAGTAAGGCCAATATTTATGGTAATTTACCATGCTCCCTTCAATTCCCTCGCCTTTATGAACCATGGTTCCTTTCCATTTTATTTAACCCTTTCATGACTAGCAGGACTTACAGTCTCACCAGAAAATAATATAAACTGTAGTACAGTACAATGTAACTTTTCTACAATGCTCCTACATGTTTATATAAGTATCATTTAGTTCTTGGGAATGAAACTCCAAAATGAGAACCATTTCAGTGACTAGTTACTGAAATATTTAGTTTGTAATAACGATAAAGTGTACTTTTTGGTTTAAAGAAATATACACATATATACTGTGAATATTTATAAATAACCTAAAATGATGATACTGATATGCATGAGTTTAAACTCACCTGGTTTTACATTAGGTTTTGGAATGTATTTCATAGGTAGAAGTCTTTCAACAAACTCCCACTCCACTGTAGAAGTCTCAAACTGCAATGGATTGAATTTAGTCATTCATTCCAATTTGAGAAATAATCCTTAATTCCATAAGTAGGGCCTATATGCCTAACACTTGTCCTCCAGTAGCATAAACATTAAATAACCTCGAAAGGATAGCACCCAAACTTTTGACACACACACCTTTTTTTTTGTTTGAGACTATCAAACTGAGTGAAATTTTATATATATATATATATATATATATATATATATTATATATTACACACACACACACACACATATATATATCTTGTTTTGCCAGTGTGATGGTTACAGGTGTTTTGATCAAAGTCTGAATAAAAGTGGTATCACAGTAAAAATCCTGCAGTTAATCAGTTTTAAATGGTGTTTCTTTGTGAAGGAAATTAGCCACCCATCAAAATTCCTACAAATACCCCCCCCCCCCCCCAATTATCCCCTATGGCCACAGTTGCAAGCACCAATCAGTAAGAAGTATACAGTGTGCCACATCCCCCATCCCCTGAAGTAATGGAGAATACTTTCCCTCACTCAGCCTGAGTCAATCCCCACCCAATACTTCCCATAATACTTTTGGAGTCAATTTTGTGCACCAACGGTCCAACAGCTACCCTCTATCAGTAACATGGAAATGGTAAATAAATTCCTGCAAGCCTGTGGTATCTGCAACAATGCAACTAATGAGGCAAAGGCAATGAGATGCGGTCTTTGCCAGTTGCTTTTTTATTTCAGATGCCGAGAATGGGAAGATGAAAAAATCTTAATCATAAATGCAAAGCAACTTAATGGGATAAAAAATTTCTGCAAAAACTGCATGACCAAAATAAACTCTTTTATGGTATTTAAAGCAGAGAGAGACTTTGAGAAGAAAATAAAGGAGGAAAGTGTGAATAAAGAAGAGGAAAACAGTAGAAATGTAGTGGAAATAAATCAAATACCATCACACAATGAGGCTGAAACCATACAGGCAACAGATAGTATAAAGGCAACAAAAGACATTAGCACAAATAGGAAAAGACAAGCGTGCAAGCAAGAAAATGGAGTGAAACTGCCCCTCAATAAGGAGCAAAAAACAAAGCCCCTGAGTAAATATGAGGAAGGAATTATGCAGATATTATATAAAAGATAATTGCGGATATAAAAGAGGACAATGTATATATGAACATCCCCCAATACGCAATTTCTACTATAATAATGGTCATTGTAAATTTGGAGACAGATGCAGATTCTACCACCCAGACATCTACAGGACTTACCGTATGCAAAATATGGAACCTGCAAATATGGGAAAAAATGCTATCAACATCATCTGAGGATGACAAAGGACAAAGTTTAAAGGACAATAGGAATAGGAATAATAGGAACACAAAAAGCAAACAATTTTTTTTTCAACATTGCAGACATGATATAGCTGCTAAATGTCATACAATGCATGCAGTTGACAGAGCTGCAAATCCCCAAGCCAAACTGCTTCCAGGCAAGAACCTACCAGAATAGGTAGGCAGAAATGGATCTCTCTCAGAGACCATGGGGCAACAAAACGAGCGATACTGAAGGAAAACAAACTTGAAATGCGCAAGTGGCAATGAAAAACAAAACATAAATATTGTTCAGGCTAATATTTAAGGAATAAGACCAAACCAATCACTCATCAAAGCTTCATACCTGAAAAGCTTTATGGACAAAACAAGGGTAGACATTGCATGCCTCACAGAAACTCATCTTAAGAATTGCCAAAGAAATTGTGAAAACAGCGAATATTGCATTGATAAAAGACAAATATAGAGGGTTTCAACTTACTAAGAGCTGATAGAACAGCGAGACATAAAGGTGGCTATAATATATATGTACAGTTGTACATGTAGATCATATGACAAAGACAGTAATAAGTAAGTCAAACAGCTTTGTGGAACTCCTAGCAGTGAAAATAGAGAAACTAAACGTGATACTGATAGTTACTTACAGACCTCCAAGTACTCCAAACTGAAAAGTTCTCAGAGGCCCATTGATGATATCAAAAACCTAATAAAGGCCATAAACCCTCCATCCCCCAATATAGTACTCTGCAGAGACTTTAATTTCCATTTATAAAATACAAAAAGGTGGGTAGGAATATATATATACACACCAGGACAAGGAGGGCACAAGAGAAGACCAGGAGCAAGCAAAAATGTTGATGGCTTTCACAAAATTTTATGCTGACACAGATAACAGAAAATATCAGAAAAAATAACTGCCTGGCTCTGGTATTCATGAATAACACGAACTTGATTACTAATATAAAAATAACCCCAACCATTATCTCGGACCACAAAGAATTTTTGAGGTAAGACTTAAATTTTCAGTCCCTTATAAAAAGATTCAAAATATGTCATACTTTTGTAAATTTTGTAGTTACATTTATTTGTTTGTGACAGTAATTTTATTAACATGATCATATGATTCAGTGATTTGCAAATCATAAGAATGATTAGTAATAAATTCCATTTTGACTAGAACTTAACTTCAGGTTTATAATTGAAATTTGTCTTCACAACATTAAAGTTTTGGTAATTTTGTAGGTTTGATAGATATCCAAAAAAGAAACATGGTGACAAATTCTGGAGTGATCTTTCTTCCTTCATTGAAAAACTTTGAAGTTGTTTGCCATGATAGGATCTGATGGGACTAATACAATGACTGGTTCAAATGGTGGAGCTATCACATGCCTGGAAGAACTGCTTGGTAGACCTTTGCAGTGGAGCATTTGCCTGCTACACTGTAATGAGCTCCCCCTTCATCATATCTTTGTTACTCTGGAGGGAACAACAAAGAGCCCAGGCTCATTTTCAGGAAAGACAGGGGTTGAACTTGGTGGAAGTGTATCTCAGTGGAATGCGATTTCATTCAAGCATATTTGTCGAGTACTTTTTCTAATACTGATATATTGGAAAGATTTGTTGAAGTCCACGCAGTCCAGCCTTGGCCTACGAAACCCTTAATCCAGCCCTGCCAGTAGCAGTCACAGTTTTGTATACAACTACCCAAAATCAGTTTTAAGGTTTAATCCTGGACAAAAGACAACTATCTAGACCCCCTCAATTTTGATCCTAGCACTTTTTATTTTTTCACTCCACCCTAACACCGAACATCAATGAAGTTAACAAATTATATCCATTTTTGGCTAAAGATAGGTACAGTGATCTCAAAATGCACATTCACTTTTTTTACATTTTATGGTAGTTTGGTGAAGCCTACTTCAGTAAATTTACTTGAATATTTGCAAAATTCTTTAACACTGAAATGTCTCAGTTTATGTAGTAATAAATGAAAATATAGTTCTGAAAACTTTTCTAAATGTGTCAAAAAAATTCACTTTTACAGTAGACTCTTGACTCTCCACTATCAGACCCTAAGCTTGCTGCACCCCAGCTACTGCACATGACTGAATAAACAGAAATGCCATTCATTAGCCATATTATTCTTAATTTGGTTCAGATAAACTGACTAAAATTTATACTTCCTTCATGACTGCTACATAAAACAAGCAATACTACTGTTACAAAAGAATCATATTTTTGTGAATGGTTTACATCCATTAGGGTTTGGGTTCTATTTCACTTTTTGTAATTTCATAGAACTTTCTCTTCAAACATTTAATAGACTAAAACAAGAAAGAAGCACTTACATCCGCTTGTGATTCAGGAAATTTGTACATTCCTTTGGGCAAACCAGAAATTCTATTGAATACGCTTGAAGTATGGATGCAGGATATCTGTTCTCTCCATTTAGATTTTAAGCTATTAGAGAAGGCTAAATGACTGACTTTGGTTATTGCCTTCAACATTATCGGGACCAACTGACAAGTATGAGTGAACAACAGTTCTTTCACACACAAATATGTTTAGAAATAAATAAATAAATAAATCAATCTGAAAGAAAAGTACAAATGAGGAATTATGGCCTAATTTTTTCAATTTATCAATACACAATGCTCTTCAAAGTAAAAAGTACATGCAAAAATTTATTTTATTTCAATGGTATTTATTTTCTATGAGCCCATAATAAGGAACACTTGGTCATAAAATATATCCTAATGATGAAGTACAGCCAAAGATGGAGCTTACAGCATATCTTTTAAATTGCAGTTATTCGTATAACCACAAAAAATGTAAAAATTAAATATAAGCTTTAACCTCTAAACTGCTATAGTCATCAATATACCACTAACTGTGAATATCATCAATTGATGATTTTGCCAGTGAGCCTGCCAGCACTACCAATACGCAAGTATCCAACTTGTATCATGTTTTTCTGTTGGTTTGCATGGATATTAACATTTCTTTAAGGTTTTCTTTCAAAATTGATATTCTTTAACATTTTGCACGCATGGTGGGCTCTTGAAAATAAAAAATGCACAGTTTAGAGGTTAACCCATTAATGCCCATTGTCCTATTAAAATGACATTCAAAAATTGATTATTCTAGCCAAAATCAATAATTTCATATTAATCATCATTTATATTATTAACTAGATAAATTTACTAGTAGTTTAAATTTAAAAAAAAGCAAAAATTGTACACAAGTTATTTGAAACATTTTCCAAAAAAAGTGCTTTTTAGGGATGAAACTTGTATCACAAAATGACTTGCGCAAAGTCTCATTTTTTAGAATAAGGAGATAGAATTAATAACACAGTGCAATGACATAGTAATAAAGGTTTGAGCATCAATATATTGATACATTTTTACTTTCAAAGTGTTCTGCTATGTCCCATTTTGTCACTGTCTTTTTAATAGGACAATGGGCAGATGACTTCATAAAAATCAGGTCACTTATGAAGTTATCAATCATAAGTATATATTCTAGATAAGAAATGAATTAGTTAGTCATGTCACATGCATTTTTGTTTTTTTTGTTTTCTATGGGGGACTAAAGAAAAGGATGCATGCAATTTTCATGTTTTGCTTGATGACGTAATACAGGGTTCCGGGTACTGAAAGGGTTAAATTTGGAATATATGATATTCACTACATAATCTACAATCTGCTCCTTTACATCCCTTCAGAATATGATTTCAAAATGTGATGCAATAGTAGGTTTTTTATTAAATGCATTTACAACATTGTGCAATCTTAGATAAATGACATTCTCAGATAGACGATGTAACCAGCAAAATTCATTTTCATAACATGGTGTAATTTGTTTGTATATAAAGAAGTCTCTGCTGAATATAATTTATTCTTGAATTTTGCGGCTACCATAATGTCCATACATTGAAGAGGCAATACGTATGATAACAGAAGATAGTGATGAAGATTACAGTGTGTGTGATATTGTTATAATTCCTCCAGAAGTTGACAATTTGTCAGATGAAGATGAACCTGCAACAAGTGACATAATAGGAATTGCAAACGTTAGCAATACTCCAGGATGTCTTGAAATTCAACATACAAGCAGAAACATGTCATCTGAAAAACTAAATCCTCTTCAAAAACAAAAAAAATGGACTCTGACAGATGTGAATCCTAACTGGAGACAAAAAAGCCCTACCTAGATGCAAATATAGGTAACAGGAAGAGCAATTTGGTGTATTCAAAGAAAATATATCTGTAGATGAAATGATTGTAAAGTACTATGGCCACAATTCTCTGAAACAGTTCATTCGTGGAAAGCCTATAAGATTTGGTTACAAATTATGGGCTGTATGTGGTTCTTCAGGTTTTTGCTACAATTTTGACTTGTACTGTGGGAAAAACAAATGATACATCAATGACAGATCTCAATTTAAGATCCATAGTAGTATTGAACATGATTGAGAACATAGCAATTCCTTCCTCAATGGCAATATACTTTGATAACTTCTTTACAAGCAGGGATCTCCTAATTCATTTACAAACTATGAATTTGCGAGCAACAGGAACCATAAGGGACAACAGAATTGGAAACTGTCCTCTAAAATCAACAAGTGACACGAAAAAGACTAAGCGTGGTAGCCATGATTTCTTTTATGATGTAAATGGCGAAATCTTGTTTGTGAAATGGCATGACAACAAATGTGTAACTGTAGGAACAAATTTTGATACTATTGAACCTATGAATAAAGTAGCTAGATGGGATAAAAATGAAAAAGCTAAAGTAAAGGTTCCACAACCAAATGCTCTGAAAAAATACAACTATATGGGTGGTGCAGACCATCACAATTGGCTTATAGGAAAATATTCTATTGGCATCAGGGAAAGAAGTGGTACTGGCCATTATTCACCAGAGTTGTGGATATGTCTTTAGTAAATGCTTGGCTCCTTCACAAGCATCTTTTTGGAGAAAATGCTGTTGATCTTCTGACATTCAAAAGAAGCATTACAATATCTTATCTAAAAATCAACACAGGTAGAAAAAATATTGGATGGCCATTAACTCGCAGTGTGGGTAACAACAGTAGATATGATGGACTGAACCACGTTATTGCACGGAGGGATCAGCAAAGATGTCAAAATAAGCCATGTACTGGTAAACCAAAAAGTTTTGTACCAAGTGTAATGTAACACTTTGTGTCCCATGCTTTGAGCTATACCATTCAAAATAAATCACTGAAAGGATTCTATATATTTTTATTTCTCCATTTTTTTTTTTTTTTTTTTTTTTATTATAAAAAGATTCTTTATCTTTTTATTTTTTTCACATTTTTATTGGCATTGTATAAGGATTTTTTATATATTTTTTTAGTCCTAGTTCAAGCTGTTTACATGTCAGGTTCTCAGATATAGCTTTTGTTTGTTATAAAAGTTCATTTTATAAAAGTGCAGCATTATTTCTACTTTTATGATACATTTTTTCAATAAAATTTAAAGCATGCTTAGTTATGTTTTCTTTACTCACATCTGCCCATTGTCCTTTTAAAAGGACAACTGAATTTTCGTTGCCTTGTATGTCATTTCGATTATACTTCATTATAAATGGGTTTAATATATATCTAATGGCAAAATAAAAGCCAAAATATGAAAAACAATTAAAAAATAAAATTGGGCGTTAATGGGTTAAACTTGGAAGAAAAGCACATTACAAATCAAAGTAGTTTCATTAAGTTTTGTGTATAAATAGATAGTAATTTTAAAATTCCCGACTATTCCATATTTTCCAGGAGCAACAAACATTATACAGGGTGTCCCATAAGCCCATTCTCGTAAGAAAATTTATTTTAAATTACATTTATGAAAGTAATACATTAGAACTAAAATAAAAATGTTAAAAATGATGTCTTTGGAACATTTTTTTTGTTGTAGGTAGAATAACACACAATGGCCAATATGGAAGTGAATTATACTCCTCAGGAAAAGGCCTCCCTATAAAGTTGCCAATGGTTGCGCATTTGACTTCAAAAAACTCCCCACAAAATACTGTTACAGTGAAGGAAATAAAATTCACATCAAACATTACTTCTAGTAATGAAGTTTCCTTCACTGTAACAGTGTTTTGTGGGGAATTTTTTTTTAAGTAAAATGTATGACATTAGGACTGATGCATGACAAGGCAACTTTACCCTATGCTATTTGTAGAAGTAGCCTATACCATTTTGAAGTAGCAAATTCTTTCTCTCAAATAAATTCCATGTTTTTACTCAGTCCCTGACAATCCACAATTTCAGAATTCAGAATTTCTCAACTTTTCCAAAGTTTCTCAGGTTCTCTAGGTTGGTAGATACCAGAAGTTGCGTGAATATTATATTAAGAGGCATAGTGAGACCTTACCCTCAATCCTCCTTTAGTCAACTCTAACTAATACGAGACATCAATTTTTTATTATTGCAAAACATGGTTGTTTCATTTAAACAGCATGTAAATACTTAAATAATTGATTTAAACTATGACTTAAGCAATTTAGGCCCTATAATTAAATTTCAACTGTACCATACTGGCCTTATGAAGAAGGATTGCGCGTAGTTTATGGTAATAACTGGGTGTCAGGCACTTATCTTTCATGCCACCAAATACAGTAGTATATCAACAGTCCAAATTCCTTGAGACTGAGCAGTTCAAATTATTGATTTTTTTTTTAATTATAGATTACAATTTTTCCTATGGACTCAGACTGAGGTGTAAACATTTTGTAACTGTAACAGTGGTGTTTTTGTATACTCATATGTTTTTATAAATGTCATTTGTACATAATATATTTAAATATATACAAATGACGATAATGGCATGAGCTAATAATTTGTAATATTCTGAATTAGAAGAAATATTCTGAAGAGTAACCAGTAATTCTGGTCAATTCATAACATTCTGAATGTTAAGTCCACGATATATAATCTATAACTAATTTGTCATTTTTAATTTTAAACATTTTTATAAAGTTTTATATAGAAATATTCACCACTACTAAAAATAAGATTTTGGAAGATTGGCTCATGTGTGATATGGAAGAGCCCCAGGATTTAAGGTGCTGACTGATGACGAGATAGAATTATCCGGTACAAAACCTGGGCCACTAAGTCAGAATCAGATGAAGGAGAGCTGGAAAATACCATTGATGACCAAATGAAGTGTGTTTCCAACCATGAAGCTGTTAAAGCTATAACAACATTTACGAGTTGGCTTGAATGGTGTGAAGAAGTCACTGAGACTCGGTTATGGACAGTGAGAAAATGTAGCGAGATGGCTGAAAGGGCCTATAATACCGAGAGCAAGCAGACCACTCTGGTTGACTTTGGAAGAAAGAGGACCCGAAGATAAAGACAGTAACTACACCAATTATTACCCCTTCAGAACCATCAACTTCTTCTGCACCACATGCCATCATCATCATGCCAGACATTGAACCTCCAGAACCATTTGAGCTTGATGAATCACCTGATGCACTTGAGACAAAATGAGAGATCCTACCAGCATCTCCATGCAGTTCAATGAATCACCATCGGTCAATTCCATATGAAATCACCCAAATTTTGAACAACTTCCCAGGTCACCCTCTCAGAAAATTCCAAAAAAATTATCATTTGTAATTCTATCCAACTTATGCACAAATCCCAAATTTTAGATCAATATTACTTATAATTTTTGAGAAACAGCAATTTGAAATTATGCAATTATGCTTTTTTCCTTATTTTTTTGGCATCATTGGCAAAATCACACGAATGTCCAACTTTAGGCAACTATATCTTTTTTGTTTATCCCTTCACAAGTGTGATATGTGGTATATATGGTAAACAGTAATCATAGAATCCATATTTGATGTCAAATCAAACACCTCTCTTATAGTTTGCCATCTACAAGGCTTCAAAAATCAAAGAAAGCTTAAAAATTCACTAATGGTTACCTTCTTTTCACTGGTACTGATAAAAAACTATCCATACTTGAGAGCTGAAATTAATTTTACAGTTTGTCATAAGGTATTTGTAGTCAGAAATGCTTTCAAAAGCTCTCTATTATCTATAGAATTAGAAACAATAAATAAAAAAATTGGAAAGTTTTATTTTTGCAAAAAGAAGCCTATATTCATACCATTATTACCCCATCAGGACAGTTAGCCATCACTTTCATATTTTTACCATATATTCATATACATTTAGGCAAACTAAAGTCACAGTTTGGTTTTGGTAGTCAGCTTCCTTCAAATTAATTTTTTTTCAAAATTACCATAATTTACACAAAAATGCAAAGTAAAAACATCAGAGTAACATGAATATATTTCAGCATTACACATACATATATCATGAAAAATGATCATCTGAAACATTAGAGAATTACAGATACAACTTCATATCCTGTCATTTAATAAGAGACCTGAAACTGAAAAATATTTCTGAAATCAAGATTCCAACTTAAATATTCAATTTGTTAAATTCACCATGTCCTCAATTTAGTAAATATGTACTGTTTAAACGTGTGTTAAAAGTGAAGTTCCTACAAATGAATTACTTGATTACTCAACATTCATCTCATACTTAAAGCACTCTAAAGAAATGTAGGAAATAGTGTTTGAATTTTGTTAAGGTCACTCGGGTTTAGGGTATAATGATGAGCACCTCTTCCCTGGACAGTTGGTGAACTTACTACACAGATAACATGATGGAATGGCACCCAGCATTCATCTGTTCTTGATATTGCTGGCCAACACAAAACACTTGTGTGAGATCTTTTCATGAAAGTGACTAAAACATCAGAATGATCTTTTATATTACCCACATACCAGTTTCTGTCAAACACATGCTACATATTTGCCAGGCTGGCAAGTTTGCCATTTGCCAAAATTTTGATCTGTGAGATCTGCATCATCATCACCACCAGTGCCTATGGTCACAGTGGTGTAAGAACTTTGTCCTTGTCACTCTCAAATTTGAGAGGAGAACAGTCCAGGACACTAGCACTTGTGTTCAGTTCCTGACAAAGAACTACTTCTGGCTGAAAATCTTCAACTGATCCACAAGACCTACTGGTACCTGCTCCATTATCCAGTAGAGGCTGTAGGCATTGTTTTTCATATTGTGTGGGGCACTTGCTGCACTCTGGGCACAGATTTTGTTCTGGTTTTATATTCATCATCCTGGCAGTGTCACTGTCTAGTGTGTAGGGATTCTGATAATCATAAAATACAATTCTAAATCAAATTTTTCTCAAACTCACCACCATAAGATACAAATCTACAAATGTTATAAATGAATATAAACTTACTGGTATTAGATAGGAATGTTAGAACAATGTAAATACAACATTCAATAATAATGTAATATATAGGAAACTTACTTGCGATTTTCTTTGTGAACTTTTCTTGGGTCTGCACAATAGCATTCAAGATTTTCATAATGAAACAAAAACATTTTCTCATGATGAAAACACACAGTATCACTGTTTGCGAACAATATATCACATCTCCATGACAGCAGCGCTTTATCCTCACTGGTTAACTGATCCAACATGAGTATACCAAGTTTTTCTCAGTAAGTCCTTTTATGACATACATCATGTAATTTCTGTCCAATAGAACAGATTTGTATAGCCTCCAACTCCATTTCTGTAAGTATGAGAATTCATGAGATTGGGACAGCTTATATATAGTAGCAAGGATTGCACAAAATATGTACAAGTTCAGACAAGATTAGGTCATCATATTCCCTGTATGTAATATTGTGCAATACTAATATTTCTTGAACAAACTCAAACAAGGTTTACGGTTTGTTAAACAATGATCATGTTAACCCACTGTGCCCCATAGATGGGGGAAAGGGGGGGGGGGTAATGGGGTTATCATATATATGGGGCTCTCACTAGGGGTGCACCGATATACAAATTTGGCCGATACCGATATATCAGCCAATATTTAATCCTAATTTAACTAAACTAGAAAAATAGTTGTTTTATTAAATTAATTTCAATTCATATTTTTATTTATCACTAAATGTGCACTCTGGCAATTTAGAGTTTTTACTTCAGACTTCCTAAGAGTGATATTATCCAATTAATATAATAAATAATAAGATCACCAGACATTACCCCGCTGGATTTCTTTCTCTGGGGTCATGTTAAAGATTTGGTTTATGCAACAGTTGTTCCAGATATCAGGACATTGCGAGAATGCATTACGGATGCAGTTGCAACAGTTAACCCACAAATGTTGGAAAATGTGTGGCGTGTGTGAATACCGTTTAGACATTTTACGTACCACTAGGGGTGCACATATGGAAGCTTATTAAGTTCATTAACTACGTATCAAAACTTTGTATGTTTATCTACTTATGATTAAAACTGTGTTTGAATATGAGTGTTTATTTAAAAGTTATAGCATGCTTTAATCAGGGTAATCATTTATGGACACCCTATATAATAAAAAATTAAAAATTGACTATAGAAACTTAAATTCTAACTTTAGATTTACTATATAAACATTACTATATTAAGGAATGCACAATACATTTTAAATAAGTGCAATAGGTATTAATTACTTTTATTTTTTTATTTTTTCAGACTTTGATAAATAAATAATAAATATTCATAGGATAAAATGATAAATGATAAGATAATTTTAAATGATTTGATCATGTCAAAGTCAATGTCCAGTCCTCTTTGGGCTTATTTTGAAGTTCTAGTTTATTCTAGCAAAGCAAAGTGCCAGGTGTGTGGTACTTCTATATCAAGAGGAAGTAACATTCTAAAAAAATGACGACATCAAATCTAAAGAATCATTTGAAAATTAAACATCCAGCAATTTTCCGTAAAGTAGAAAATCTTGCTAAGGGCAACAGATCAGATAAAATAGATACTCCATCCATAAGTCTACTTGGTAGAAAGGTGGAAGAACAAATCCAGTGCAGCAGCAGTTCTAATCTGAAATTACACCCAATATTGAAACAAATCAAATAAAGTCATCCGCAAGTAGTGAGGAAACCTCAGAGGTTGGCACATGTGTTAAACAACAAACATTGAAAGAGGTTCTGGAAAAGAAGCTTGAATGGAAAATAAATGATCCTAGAGCTGTGAAATTGCACTACCTCATTGGTGAAATGATGGCTACTGATCTCCAGCCATATTCAGTGGTAGAAGATTTGGGTTTCCGGAGAATCCTAAACCATTTGGAACCAAGATATAACATTCCTTCCGGGCAGTACTTTTCTGAAAACATTGTTCCCATGATTTACGATAGAGTAAAAATCAAGCTCAAAGGCCAACTACATGTTACACAATACTTAAGTTTAACATCTGATATATGGATGGCAACTCATGGCATGTATCCATTTATAAGTTTAACTGCCCACTGGGTTTCTCCTACATTTGATATGAAAACAGCAGTTCTCAAAGTTTCACATTTCCCAGGATCGCACACTGGCAAAAGAATATGTCAATTTTCCCAAGAATCCTTAACAGAATTTGAAATCAATATTACTAAGGTATACATGCTAGTTGCAGATAATGCTAGCAATATGAAATTGGCGGCTAGTTCAAGTTTACTGGAGGAATCTCATCTGGGCTGTGCTATTCACACTTGCAACTATGCATACAGGACAAACTTTTTAAACAGCAAAGAAGTATCACTAAAATTCTGGCTATTGCAAGAGACATTGTGGGATATTTTAACCATTCCAGTGCGTCAAGGGAATTATTAAGAGTTTCAGAATCAGCTCAAATTACCAACACACTCATTGATCCAGGATGTTCAAACCAGATGGAACTCTACTTACTATATGCTAAAGCATTTGGTTGAACAAAAGAGAGCAGTCATCTTATTTTGTGCATCAAAGAAATGCAACTGTTTGGATGATAATCAATGGGAACTAGCTGAAACATTAGTGATGGTTCTGAAATACTTTGATGATATCACAAAAGAAATGAGTAGCAAAACAGCAGTAGCTTCTCTGATAATACCTTTTATCAGAGTGATGGAAAATTATCTCGATTATGCTGTTCAAAATGTCAGTGGAATTAAAACCATACTTGGTGATTTGAAAACAACATTCAAACAAAGATTCAGTGCCTACACAACTAACAAAAAATTGATTCTGGCAACAGTGCTGGATCCTCGACTCAAAATGAAATTCTTAATGAGCAATGTTGAACTTGAATTGAAATGAATGCACTGGCCAAGGAGGAGACTTGAGAGAGGAGTCAGAAAATGAAAGTAGTGGGACAGAGGGGGAGGGCAGTTCAAGCTCATCAACTTCTTCACCAAAGGCTAAAAAAAAAATCAAAGATATTTGGGCATTCTTTGACAAGAGTTAGAAACATGAAAAGCTCGTTCAAGAACAAGTCTAAGCATTAGCAATGGAATCAGATTCTGTTAAACCTGGGTGTTCAAGCTCAAGAAAAAGAAAGCACTCTAAAAATATTTCTCTAGTTCAACTGAAACAACAGGAGACACGAAAAAAATGCTTCAATTAAATTGAGACATACCTAAGCCTACCAGATCTTGCTCGTAACATGTGCCCCTTTGAATGGTGGAAAAATTACCAGAACACAACAACAGGCACATTACTAATGTTAGCCAAACAGTATTTGAGTGCTCCACCATCATCAATTTGCAGTGAAAGACTTTTTA
Organism: Bathynomus jamesi; assembly: GCA_023014485.1. Lineage (NCBI taxonomy): Eukaryota > Metazoa > Arthropoda > Malacostraca > Isopoda > Cirolanidae > Bathynomus > Bathynomus jamesi. Next base: position 119,243 of record JAJOZX010009385.1, on the reverse strand, counting down.
GTACCGGAGGTAATATTTATGAGCCTGCTAGAAATAAGCTCACTCCAGAACATGGAGAGCAGTTGATGTTCTGCCATTCAAATCTCAAATTATATAATTTCACTTATTAGTTTTTATGTTTTAGAAATGTATTTCTCAGTTTTTGGTATTTGTTTTTTAATTGAGGGGTAAAGCAAAAGCAGCATCTTGTGTGTGTGTGTGTGTGTGTGTGTGTGTGTGTGTGTGTAAATATACTCCTGTTTAGTAAACAGGGGTATAGTTATTTTTATTTTTGAAAAAAGGAGCATTTTTTTTATTTTGAAATTAACATGGAGAGCAGTTGATGATCTGCCATTCAAATCTCAAATTATATAATTTCACTTAATAGTTTTTACTTTTTAGAAATGTACTTCTCAGATTTTGGTATTTGTTTTTTAATTGAAGAGTAAAGCAAAAGGAGCCTTTTTTTTATTTTGAAATTATCAAATTATGCAATTATGATGTTTTGATAAAAAAAATTTAATTTAATAAAATGAGTTTCAACTTTTTTAATTTTTCACCCTCCTTCAGATCTTCAGGCCTTATCAATCATTAAGAATAATAACTAATGTACTTACTTCAATAGTTTCACAATCTACAATAATAATATAATATCGGCCGATGTATCTCTGACTGATGCTGATACATAGGTGCACCCCTAGCTCCCACCAAGCCATATATATGAGAAATTTGAGGACACCCTCATGGCAACAGCTCACAGAGTGCTGGACCAAGAAGTTCCATCCATTTTTCAGGACATCAGCTTGAAATTCTGGCTCAGATCTGATCAAAAGTCATTTGACACCCCCCAGGCTCGCTGCACTGAGGGTCATATGACACCCTATGGCCGATGCAGCTTAAATATTGAAGGAAGCTGACCACCAAAACCAAACTTTGACTGTAGTTTGCCTAAATGTACGGTATATGAACATATGGTAAAAATATGAAAGTGATGGCTAACTGTCCTGATGGGGTAATAATGGCATGAATATAGGCTTTTTTGCAAAAATGAAATTTTTCATTTTTTTTTAATAGTTATTGTTTCCAATTCTATAGATAATAGAGAGCTTTTGAAAGCATTTCTAACTACAAATACACTATGACAAACTATAAAATTAATTTCGGCTCTTAACTATAAATAGTTTTTTATCAGTACCAGTGAAAAGAAGGTAACCATTAGTGAATTTTTAAGCTTTCTTTGATTTTTGAAGCCTTGTATGTGGCAAACTATAAGAGATAGGTTTGATTTGACATCAAATATGGATTCTATGACTACTGTTTACCATATATACCCCATATCAGCCTTGTTAAGGGATAAACAAAAAAGATATGGTTGCCTAAATTTGGACATTCATGTGATTTTGCCAATGATGCCCAAAAATAAGGAAAAATAGCACAATTTCAAATTGTTGTATCTCAAAAACTAAGTAATATTGACCTAAAATTTGGGATCTGTGCATAAGTTTGATAGAATTACAAATGATAATTTTTTCAGAATTTTCTGAGGGTGACCTGGGGACCTCTAAGTGACTTCATATGAAATGACCCCCATCTCTTAATGAAGAAGATGCATCACCCCCCCAAGCTAACTCCACACATACTGTAAGGAGGAATGCCCAGCCTCAGGGGCATTCAAAAAGGTTAGTTTTATACAATATATTAATATATTTTGTCACGTCTATTTAATTGTTTTCAGGTATACAGTATAGTATTTCAATGTTTTCAGGGACAATTTGGGTAAAAATCATGGTCTTCCTCTATAAATCGTAAATCACGGAAGCCCATTCTGTTAATCTGTGAATTCAGGTAATCCAGGTAGGTCACCATGCTCTATTATCCCAGATTTGCAGGGTCAGACTGTAATGATATTTACTTTGATAAAAATATATTAAATGAAAACAACACACATCTGTTCTTTACTCTTTTGGATGGTGCATATGGTAGACTTGTTCATGTAATACTCATGGCCAAGTGATGTTATGCTCATACCACCACGCAACTTATCCAGAATCTTTATTATTTTGGCTAATGTCATAACTTTATGACTTTTCTTCTCTTCACTATCACTTGCAGATGCTTTATGTTTTGGTGCCATACTGCTGTCTAAGGGTAATAGCTAAACAATGGCAAACTATAGCAAAAACAATCCAACACAATTTCACTGAACTCAACCCATTTGCTGCCAACCTGTAATATCACAGGCTCTCACTTCTGACCATTTCTGCACAGCCCCATATATACAGTCTTGTGAAAATTAATTGAAACAGTCCCTATTTCTTTAAATTGAGACATTTCAATATTTTTTTCTTTTCTAGGCAACTTTTTTTTATGGAGTGATGCAACAATTGTTTGCGTGTGTTCTTTACGCAAATTTTAAATCACAAATCGACTCTCTGTAATCAGTGTCACCTAAGACAGCAATGAGTGTGGACATGTTTCAATTTGTGTTGGATTGTGAATTCTTTAACTTTTAACATAACAATGGATATTACTCCCAGAAAACATTCTTGGATTGTAACTTTATCAGAATATACTCCAATAACTCTTAGAAAAATTGCAAAACAACATGAGGTTAGCATGGCAAGTGTTAGCTGAATTGTGAAAGCCTACTGAGAAACTGGATTCTTCTCCTCAATGGAGGAACAAATGTGGCCAAAAAAATAAGACAACAAAGAGGGATGACAGAATTTTGTTACAAAAAAATTCTAGAAAACCCTAAACTTACTAGTGATAAACTGCAAAAGGAATTGTCAGCTGCTGGAATTAACGTTTGTTCCAGTACTGTGAGACATTGTCTTTTGGATGCTGGGTGCCCCACAAGAAAGCCTCTCCATAAACAACAACTTACGAATGCAATGAAAAAGAAATGTGTTTCTTGGGCTAAATAATACTGGCACTGGACAAAGGAGCAATAGAGAACTGTCATGTTCACCAATGAATTGCATTTTGAAGTCCAGGGACAGAGATCCCAGTATGTAAGATCACTCAATGAACCAATTCACCAGGGCCACATTGAACAACACGTCAAACATCCCAAAAAGGTTATGTTTTAGGGTTCTTTTTGTTTTTCCAGACCTATAAGACTTTTGCCAATTACAGGAATGATGAATTCTGAAAAATATGTGGATATAATTCATACAAAAGTGGCTCCCGACCTTATCAAAGGCTTTTCCAGATGGTGAAGGGGTAGTCCAGCATGACCCAGCACCTTGACATGCATCAAAGAAATCAATGAAAGCATTGCAAGATGAGAATATTCAAATACTCAAATGACCAGGGAACTCTCTGGATTTAAATCCAATAGAAAACCTGTGGGCTATAGTTAAGCAATGCCTGCAAAAACATGATTGCACAACAAAACAAAAGCTCATTAGTGCAATAATTAAAATATGGTATCATGATGGTTATAAATATTTGTGCAACCCTCGTCGATTCCATGCCCCATCGTGTAAAATGTGTTCTTAAAGTTAAAGGAGGCCATAGCAAGTACTAAATCTTAAATATGTTGCTTTTATGTCGAATAAATGGTTCAAATATCAAATAATGTCTCTGTTACCTTGTGTTTCAATTAATTTTCACAAGACTGTACAATGTGTACATGGGTTTAAACTTTAAACTGAGATATCTCTTTGCATAACCCATGTTTTTACGTATTAGCTAATTGAAATAGCAATTCACGGCATCTTTCTGCCTTAAAAGCCTCTCAGTATGCCTCAATTTCTTTGACTGATACCATGTTAATTAGTCATTTGTGGGAGTTGGTGTCAATTTTTTTTCTTTACCCCTGACAAAATGGCAAACAAACGTAGTTCATTATGAACTGATGATGAAATGATTGAAGTGGTTTATGAAAGCAATGTTTCAAGTTTAGATTTATCTTCTGATAGTGATAGTAGTGAAATATTTGAAGATATTTCACCATCAACTCGTGATCATGCTCATAAGGATGATGAAGGGGATACTGTATCTGCCTCAAGTCAATGGAACTTGATTGGGAAAAAGTGTGATTATTTCCATTTCATGGGTAAACGGGGTGTAAAAATTAGTGTCACTGATGCAAAAAATGTTTTAGGTATTTTTGAAAATATTCAAACTAATGAAATAGATAAAATTACTGATGAGACAAATTAAATATGCAGATAAAGTATCCAATGAAAACAGGATTTTTGGTGCCATGAAAAAATGCAGTAGAGAGCAACAGTGGGAAAAGACTCGTGGTGGAGAAATCAGGGTTCTAGATGCTTTGTTCTTGCTGATGGGAATAATTCATAAACCATCCTTACCAGGGTTGGTACCCAAAAACCCAAGACCAAAAACCCAAGACCAAAAACCCAACCTAAAAACCCATATCAATTTACTAAAATTTCCAGAAACTATTTATTTGACACGTTTCATTATAAACCTTATATCTAATTTATCTATCTTCTAAGTGGCTACCTATATCTAAAAATAAATCATGTTTCTTTTCAGCTTTATAATTTAAATAATTTAAGTGGTACCTAATATTGATTATATTGATCAGTATGTTCAGCATCTTTTGACCTTAGGTGGCAGTAGATTCGAACCAACATTTCTGCCTTTTCTTTCCCTAACCTATTTCACATTTTACTCCATACCAAGCCAAACATTGAAAAAAATCTTTCCAATGATCCGGAACTGGCTGGAGAACTATGAATAGATCTCAAATTTAGCAAAACCTAATGGTAACCTGTCTCTTTTTTTTCTTTCATTTCAACAATTTTCCACCAATTACTAGCTGATGTAGAGCTCACTATACTATCTTTGAATAAATAAGGAGGAAAAATTAGTGCGTCTTTTAAGCGGAATGCATAATATCCTGCCATGTATTCTGAATTTATTTCAATCAGCCATTCTTCAGCCTCTTCCTCTTGAACTCTATTCAGTTTTTGTCCTGAAAAATAATAGAACTGTGTGGAAACAAAAATAAAGCTAATAATATAGATTATATAATTTATGTTATGGTATCTAATTTATGCTAATTGTTATCTAATATGGCAATGCCAGATGATTTGATTCAGATTAGAGAAAACTCTTCTGCCCATACAGTTGAGTTACCTATGTTTTATATATTGATAGTAGTTAAGCATTTAGGTCCTATTTACCTTTGTGACATGGCCCATAGCTTTTTTAAATCTCTTAATAATATCTTCTTTGTATAGAGCTAATTTTTCATCTTGGATTAAATTGAGCCAAATTTCAACAGCATCAGATAATGTTGCAACAATTGTGGCATAGTGACAAGGAGCACCATGTTGATAGACGACGGTACTAACAATCCTATCCCCGTCGTCTATCAACATGATGGTGCTCCTTGTCACTATGCCAAAATTGTTCAGGATTATCTAAATGGACGTTTTCCAAATCGCTGGATCGGACGCAGAAGCAACAGACCTTGGCCAGTGAGATCACCAGATTTAACCCCTTTAGATTTCTTTGCATGGGGCTTTATCAAATCGCACGTCTATCAGACGAAGATTACGAGTCTTGAAAACTTACGTACACGTATACGAACTGCTGCAGATAACATAATCCCGCAAATGCTCCAGAATGTGTTTAGAAATGCTGCGAAACGATTTGAGCTGTACAGGGATACTGATGGGCGTCACGTCGAATCCTACTCTTAATTATTTAATAAATGTTACCACTTTATCATTTTATGATTGAATTCCATATAATTTCCAAGTGCTTCACAAAAATAGATCCTGACTTTATGTACACCCTGTAGCCTGTATTATAAGGAACCAGAAAGTAATGAAACGAAACATTCAAGTTATTGTTTTTTATCTCCAAATACAAAAAATAACACTACAATGGTTTACACTTTTTTAAATACACTCATACCTATTGTTAGAAAATCCCACCTTCATATCAAAAAATTACATTATTTTACTGATGGATGTGCAGGACAATATAAAAATCATTTCAACTTTGTTAACATTTGTAAACATGAAGATTATTTTGGGCTGGAATGTGAGTGGCATTTCTTTGCCACAAGCCATGGTAAGAGCGCTTGTGATGGGATTGGGGGTACGGTGAAAAGATCTGTAGCCAGAGCAAGCACCGTATGCAGAGAACATTTGCAAATCAAATATTAACACCAGAAGAAATGTTTGAATTTTGTTCAAACAATATACGGTAAGAGAGCATAAATTTTTGTTAATAAATTCTGAAGAAATTGAAGCTATGGAAAAACTTTTAAGCGACAGATATGAAAAAAGTATGCGGCTAACAGGAACACAAAAATTCCACAGATTTGTACCTATTAATGCAAATAACATAAAACATTTGAATTATCTTCTGATGAAGTTGGTGAGGTGAGGATTATAAGCAAAGCTTTTCTGCGTGAAGATAATGTTGAAGTTAATCCGAAAATAGGAGAGTACATAGTTTGTACTTACAATGATCAGAAATGGTTGGGATTTGTACATTCCTATAATGAGGAATTTGATGACTTTGAGGTTAGCTTTTTGCACCCATCAGGATATAGTGTTTACTATTACTTTCCACAAATTAGAGACACATGCCACATATCAAGAGATAAAATTTTAGGTTTATTAAGCACACCAACTTTAAAGCCAGGAACAATGCACATTCAATATGTTTTCCCAGAAAATGAGTTGAAAAAACTCGTGTAATTATGAATGAACTTGATGTAATATATGTTCAATTTGTATTTTTGCTATTTATTTTCATCCATGTGAATACATCATTTGTAGTTCTCTATTTTAGTCTGCAGGCATAAAAATGTCAAAATTTTACAATGTACATATTTTTTCAATAATTTTTAAAATATCTTGCAACTTGATACCCACATTTTTTATTGTTTGTATTTTTTAACAATTAATGGAAGTTTAATAAATGAAAATTTTTTTGGGGGGATTTCACTGCCTAGAGGGGCCGAGGGTCAAAAAGAAAAAGAAAAAAAAAAGAAAAAAGGGAGGGGGAAATTTTTATTATTATTCTACACATTTGAATGTGGTATCATTTAATAGATCTCTTCATGCTGATTCTAGAAATGTATAGTTCTATAGGTCTACAGTAAGATGTTTGGGAGTTATTGCCCATTAAAGTTAGGTGGTAAAGTGGGGCCCCCAAGATTTTGGGGGCCCATATCTCAAAAACTATGGGTCATATAACTTTTTTATTTTGACCAGTGAAATCAGCACCTGGAAGAACCCCATATGTCAACTTTCATCAAAATCCGAGTTGGAGTGGTGACATGCATTGGATGATCTCTCCTGGAACGCCCCACCTATTACAATAAGTTTAGTGTGTGTTTGGTTTGTAACTAAAATTTAATGAGAGCAGTGAAATCCTCATCTGATATCTTGTACAAACGTCCTGATATAGTAATTGGTGCAGTGAGTATTCTCAATATATTTGACTTTGGAATCCAGCAGATATCATCCCGAGTTGGCCAAGAGAATGTCTGTCTTGGACCGTGAGGTGTCATGAATTTAACCTCAAAGTCATCAGATTCCTTATCAACATCAGTAATCACTCCAATCCACCAATGACTGTCATACATGGCAGCAACATAATCATGTAGTTTAGGTATCAGTGTTGTTGATACAGTGGATGGTGAACTGAAAAAAGAAAACATTCCTGAAAGTTCCACATCCTTTGCAGTTCTTTTGTAGGAGATGCAGCCAATCTTTTCTGGAATGAAGACATGAATGCTTCTTGTTCCAGGAACACTTGTTCCAGGAACAGTTGTTCCAATTTTGAACCTTTCTTCTAAAGTGATTCTTACTGGTATAAGTTTGTCTTTTGCAATATAAAAACTGTATTGAAGGCATGCTGCTCTTACAAAAAATGAAAGCTTGAATGGCAGAAACAATCTGATCTTTCTCTGTTAGAGTTAAACTTTCATGAAGCAGTTTTCTTTTAATAGTTCCACCAAGACCATCACATGGAGATTTTCCATGACTGGTGGCAAAGAAGTTCCATGTTGCATCGAGTTCAAAATCTTGTTTGTGAAAGGTTAAATTAAGAAAAATTTTGAAGTTTTTGTACTGACCAGAGCATCCATCAGAGAAATATTCAATTTTTGAGATATGGGGCAAATATGAACGAATGAAAGAACAGAGAACAGTTTGAAGATGATAAACAAATCCAGTGTCATGTTCAAGGTCATCAGAGAAAAAGGCAAATGATTGTCTGAAGCTTACCAGAGGAATCCACATGATATAACACAATAGGATGGATAGTACATTGTTGCTTAGTCCAGTACCACCCTTGAACTGCATCCTGAATGGCCATTGAATAATTTTCAGCAAAATCAGCAAGAATGATGCAGGTTGAAGGATTCACAGAAAGTTCTTGTTTTAGTTTGTTGAGGTAACGTGCTTGACATTTGGAAATGTAGGAATGAGATGTCATATTGTCAATTTTAGAAGCCAAAAACTCAAAGAATTCAAAAGGATCCATAACCAATGACACTATTGTTGTACGGTCGGTAGATTGCCACTGCTGGAATGTAATTTGGTCATGTTCAATGTTCCCTCTAAGGTGTGCGCGTGTGCATGCGCACACGCATCGTGAAACCCGCGCACACAGCAAAATAAAATGTGCACAGGCTCAAGCGTATCATGAGTCACGACAGTAACTAAAGTAATGTCAAAAATATACCGTCACACAAGGTTAACTTTCATAGAAAAACTTTGTTCCCATTTGGAAGACAGGTTTCCTGAAAATGAAGTAAAAGAATGGTCTGCCTTTGATTGTTCGGCTATTTTACAGAAAGACTTTGACTTTGGCAGTGAGCATGTTAAAGCTTTATGTGCAAAATATGCAGATTTTCTTGGTGAAAGTTCTACCATAATCGAACAGTACAATGATTTTAAATTTGTTGTATGCGAGAAAATAAAAAGTAAGCTGGTTAAAAACTTTGATGATATGGTGACATTCATCCTCCAAAATGAACAATTTTGTGACCTTGCTAAGTTGATGGATATTGGGGGAACTTTCCTAGCATCTAGTGTGGATTGTGAGCGTGGCTTCAGTTTAATGAATTCTATAAAGAACAAATTAAGAAACCGCTTGAAAGAAAATCATTTTGACATGCTTATGCGAATTAAAAGTTACTTGAATGATGACGGATGTATTAATCTTCATAGAGTTTATTTGAAATGGGCAAATGCTAAAGATCGTAGGGAGAAATCATAATCATACTTAAATGAAAGGCACTTTCATTTAATGTTATTTTGATTATATTTTATTTTATTGAATTTTATTATTTTTTATTTTATTCCTATTTTGTGAATGGATAAAATCATGTATTAATCTTGATAGTCTATTTTAAATTGCTAAATGCTAAAAATTGTTTTGAGAAATGATAACTAAAATAATAATTTTCAATTAATGTTATTTTTATTTTATTTCTTTATTTTGTTGAATTTTATTTTACTATTTTTTATTTTATTCATATTTTTAGAATGGATAAAATGTTTTCTTTTTTAAGAATATATAATATTGTAAACAGTTTTTTAATATCCATTTAATAGTACCGTAATGATCAAGCTATCACCTTATGGAAATAATATTTATTAAGTATTTAACATTTATATATATTTAATTTTGAAGATAATAGCGCTCAGAAAAGTTTGCACAATTTTTCACCATGAATCTAAATGTATGCACAACGGAAATTTCTTGCGCACACGGACTAAAAAAAATTAGAGGGAACATTGGTCATATTCATCAAAATCTGGAAAGGATTCTTTAAGAAAGTTGATCAGTCTTTCTTTACCAGGGCAATTTGAACAATGATGTACCATACATAGTTTGCTCGACAAATCACATACAACCATCTGCATTAAATGTTTGTAATCCAGGTTCAATGCATGAGCAGCAAGGACAGCATTCTGATGTATGGAGCAAACACAGATGGAATGCCACCAGCAGAGCCACAACCTTACACCACTTTGGACGAAGTGAGCAGAATTTTGAAAAACCTATTTTCATGTCTGGACATCTATCTTTAAACAAACAGTACAGTTCTTTCAGGTTGCAAAGAAGCGGTCTTTTTTGTTTATGGACTTTGTACGATATGCTAATGTAGTCCTTTGCACTAGGCATTTCTCTTGAATACTCATCCTGATAAAAGTTGATAACTCATTGTGGATTCTTCAAGTCCTTTTCTTGCAGCTCTAGTGGGTTTGGCCAAAACACCATATTGTTTTTTTAAGTTGATGGCTGATTGAATTAAGTATTTGCTGGCACCAAAAAATTCCAAAGTTTCAGCTGTGGTCCAAGATTTAGGTTTTAACCTAAGGATTTGAACTTTTTCAGCTTTATTTTCTGTTAGACAATATTTGGTTTTTAAATCATCCATTAATTCATTAAGGTCCTCTGCATCTGAATTATGGGCAAGTTGAGTTTTGGAGCAAGATGGCAAGTCTAAACCTGTGGATGTGAATGCAGTCTCCATATATTTTGCTGCTTTTTCTATCTTTTGTTGGACATGTGAAATTTTTTGTCATTTTGACTTGCCATGTGATTTCAATGGAGATACTCCACAAGCTGTAAGCGAAGTCTCCAACAATTCAGAGGTGAGTTCAGGAGTTGAAAAATCAGGATCATTTCTTTGAGAATCATCAGACACACTTTCGTCAGATGAACTGTTCTGAACAATGGATTTTACATGTTTCCAACATTCTAAGCAGAGCTTTTGACCAGGGATTACCTGAATAGATGATGCTGAAAGTTAATAGGCCAAGTCAACAGTAATCACATGTGAACCATTCTGCATCTTCTGCTTGTGCCTACCCATGCAACCATGCAGAGTAAAAGGGTTGCAGCATTTTTTCTGGTGATTTTCATATCGTTTGATGTACACGTCATAGTGATGAAAACAAACTTTACTTTCATCATTCAAAGAGACAGTTCCATTTTCTAGTTGTGGCTTTATGCCAGACCACCAAGTAAGCAGTTCAACCTCGTCTTCTGCCAGTTCTGCAAGATGTCTGTAGCCTGTATTCTTGTTGTACCATGTTTTATGACATGAGTCTTCTGAACCTTTAACCATTCCAATTAAACAAAGGGAAAATTCTGTTTCCATGTCCATTTCTGAAGCATACTATAGCACTGTTAATGAATCAACACAATCACAATCAGTTCACAATCGCAATCAATTCACAAATCAATTTTGAGATTATTTTAGAGCAGTCTATGGTAGTGTGTAGTCAGTCTGAAAAGAAAACAGGTATATTAGGGACCTATTTAAGATAGTGTGGTAAAAATATGATAAGATGTTTGATTCAATTATGAAAATAAAAACCCACTCTAATAGAAAGAGTAAAACCATTGATGAAAGATTTTAAGTTTGCTTTGGCATTCAAATATTCGTCTACTGTGAAAAGTAAATTGGTTAGGAATAACGTTGCAAAAGAGGAACAAGCCTGTGTCTACAGCATTCCCTGTAAAAAGTTGTGATTTAGTATACGTGGGAGAAACGAAGAAATATTGAAACCCGTATTAAAGAACACAAATATGCCTCCAGAAGTTGTAATACTAATAATGCCATTTTTTATCACGCTAGCCAAAATAATCATGCTATAGATTGGGAATCAAGTAAGGTACTTTATAAATGTAATAATTATGTCAAAAGAAAAATAATAGAATCTGTGTGTATAGAAAAAGTAGATAATTTTAATTTGTGCGAAGGTACTTATAAGTTAGACCCTTTAATGAGATGCTTGGTCAAAAAATCCCTTACGGAGTCGTGGGAATGTGTTTGAACCTAAGTGTGAATTTCTTAAAGGTCTCTGGATTGTTTCCTTACTCACTTTTAGTAAATGTAATAATAGAAGTAATAAACGTGGAAATAAATATAAATGCAACAGATGTAATAATAAAGGTAATACTGTATTATAAATTTAATAACACTAGGGAACAACATTTTTGTTTCTTGAAGACTATTTGGTGTTTCTTATAGAACTTTTGATGCTGATTCCAAATATGGTTTCAGAATTTTTCTATCACCCATAGTTTTTGAGAAAATAATATTTCCATTTACTCAGAGTTTTCCCAAAATATTAGTTAAAATTAAGTGTACTAATTTAATTTTACTTTCTTTTTTTTCCAGGTTAACTATATTTAATAGTATTTTTTGCATTAAAAAATATAGCTATTTAAACAAACAGATTTTTAATAAAAATAATTTTTTTTTCAAGTTTTGCTCAAATTTTAAAAATTTTTCATAGTAGAAAAAATTGGTTTTTCATTCCAAAAAGTTTTCCATGATTTCAATAATTTTCCGCCAGCATGAATCGAAACTGTATTAATCCCAGAGATACATTTTGCTACATATGTGGAGAACTGACCATAATGGCACAGAGGAAGACGATGACCCCACTCGTGAAGAAGGCTTACGAACTTTATTTTGGATGTAAGGTAGGCGACCAAGACAAATCCTGGGCACCTCATATCTCATGCATTTCCTGTGCCATCACTCTTAGGGATTGGATTAAAGGTACCCGCAAATCTATGCCATTTCCCATAACAATGATTTGGAGAGAGCCCAAGGATCACCTAACGGATTGCTATTTTTGTATGACTAACGTTTCAGGATTCTCTGCCAAAAATAAACATAAAATTCAATACCCAAATCTTGCATCTGCCATGAGACCAGTACTACATGATGATGATAACCCAATTCCAACTCCCCCAAAGTCATGGACACTGGATGAAGAGTGAAGTTGAACCAATGGAAATTGATGACACTAAAAGATACAGACTTTCAGCAACCTGAATCAAATAAACCACGTATGATAACGCAGGTTATGCTGAATGATCTCGTGAGAGATTTGGACCTTCCGAAAAAGAAAGCGGAATTATTGGGCTCCAGGTTACGTGAATGGAATTTGCTGGCAAAAGATACAAGCATATCGGCATTCCGCACTCGCCTAAAAGATCTGATGTAGTATTTCTCCTCGTCAGGTGGTTTATGCTACTGTAATAATGTAAATGGACTGCTGTTAGCTCTCGGTCATGAGCACAAATCTGAAGATTGGCATTTATTTATTGACTCTTTGAAGCTAAGCCTCAAGGTTGTACTACTTCACAATGGAAATAAATACCCTTCCATTCCTGTAGGGCACGCTGTCCACATGAAGGAATCTTACGAAAATATGAAACTCATCCTTCAGCAGATTAATTATGATGTTTCGTTGGTATATATGTGGGAATTTAAAAGTCGTCGCGCTTCTTCTGGGAATGCAGCTCGGTTATACGAAGTTCTGCTGCTTCCTTTGTGAATGGGACAGCAGAGCCAGAGATTTGCATTATTTTGTAAAGGATTGGCCACTTTGTCAAAAATGTATCCCAGGACTGAAGAATGTGTCTCATGAACCCTTAGTTGACACCAAGAAAATATACTTACTGCCACTTCACATCAAACTTGGCATCATGAAAAATTTTGTCAAAGCAATGAACAAGGAAGATGAGGCATTCAAATATTTGAAGAAAAAGTTTTCACGACTTAGTGATGCAAAGATAAAAGAAGGGATCTTTGTTGGTCCCCAAATCAGAGAGCTCATAGTAATCAGTCATTAGTGAGACATGTCATGCATGATTGAGCGACCTCTTAACGACACCATAGACCAACCATACTTCACACAGTTATTCACACTAAGTGTAGGAACAAAAGCAACAATGACCCAAAAGTGAAATCTCAGATGCAAAATTTTCCCTATAATTGTGAACCACCCTAATATATATACAGGGTGTCCCATAAGTCCGGCATCATAGAAGAAATTCATATTTTTCTATTTCTACAAACCATAATTCATATTTTTCTCATGCTCGGGATGCCAATTTCCCGTCCACCATTCTGTTCAGTGACGATGCTGTTTTTTATGGAAATGGTGAGGTAAATCGACAGAACACCCGCTACTGGTCTCAAAACAACCCTCACTGGTATACCTCTTCAAAGGAACAAGGTGCATCTCGGGTGATGGTATGGTGTGGCATTTGGAAGGATCGCATCATAGGGTCATTCTCTGTCAGATCAACCAGTGCCTAACACCCTCATCTCTCATATTTTGCTGAAATTTGGTTTATAGGGAGTTTGTGAGCCCTGAATCCATTTCTGAAATTATAAGGTCAATCCGACCAACGGTTCAAGAGATATGACCTCGGGCAATTTGAGGTCACTCGCGAGGTTACTAACATTTGGCGAGCTATAACTTGGGTAATAATTGTCATAATTATATAAAAGTATATATATTTAGAATCAGAAAACGACAAGGAATCCAAATATGCAAGTTTTAGAACTCTAGGTTGAAAAATAAAAAAGTTACACTGTAACCAAAATTTGAGGTCACGATTTGACCTCTGGGGTATCAAATGAGAATTTTTTTTTTAAATGTAAAAAATGAAGGCATAGGCATTGGCTATTAGAATCAGCAAAGAAAAGTTTGTTTATGTTAGTATTTTTCATGTAACTAACATATAAGTGAACACCATATTCATAAGTTGTGCGTCAATTCTACCTATTTTTTCACACTTAAGCTCATAATTTGACCTATAGAAATTAAAATTACATTTTTTTATAGATATAAAAACAAAGGCAAAAGATGTAAAATTGTATTTCACTGCTAATCTACACTGGCAATAATAGTTATAATAGTGAAAGGGGAAGACCTACTTAGAGGATTCATGTGCTAGCCTAATACAATTTTTGCATGCTCGATGCTCTCATCAATTTCTTTTTGTGGAAAAATGTATTGAATTCTGCTGCCTCCTCTTAGGGTAGGACAACTCATTACAGTTAATATATGATGTCCTGGCACTGCACATGAATCCTTGTTTGATGGATAATAATATGCACTTGATCCTGATGACCCAGAGGGATGTAGAAAGTTCACAGTGAAATCATCAAACTCTTCACAATATTCCTCCACAATTCCATACCAAACTTGCATGTCATAAATGCAGCCAACACTCTCTCCTGGTTTGACACATTTTAGGTTACCAAGCATTGCAGGTTCATTAGTAAAATGACTTTTCCTTATTCTTTTCTTTTCTCCAATGCCACTTGAAATGGGATACACCATCAGTTCTTCCTTGTTTAGGGGAACAAATCTATGATATTTCTGAGTTCCAGGAATAGCCCTACTATCCTTGAATCGATGTTCCAACCGTTCTTCTGCATCTTTCAAATCAGCTGTAGTTACAAAGAAAAAATTTATCTTCTTGCTCAGTTTTCTTCACAAAACTGAAACATGTGTTCTGGTGTAAGAATTTGCCTCTCTGTAGTTCTCTGCAAACTGGCACGAGCAGTAGCTCTTTTCACTGTTCCTCCAATCCCATCACATGCATTTTTGCCATGGGATGTAGCAAAGAAGTGCCATTCACAAGACAGACCAAAATCCTCTTCATGGTAACAGAGATTTGTGAAGTTGTATCTGTTCTTATATTGGCCAGCACCAGAGCTGGGCATTTGCGGCATATTTTGCGGTACTGCGGTACTTGCGGTACCACCGCACTACCACCCCGGGCCCCCATAATGCAGTACCGCAAAGGATCGCTGAAAGTACCGCAGTACCGCTACCGCATTCAAATTTCCGCGTACTGGTTTGGTACCGGTTTGGTAGTGCAGCAGTACCGCAGTACCGCAATATGCCGCAAGTGCCCAGCTCTGGCCAGCACATCCATCTGAGAAATAGTGCACCTTCTTCAATTGTGGGCATCTGAATTTAACATATGTCATAAGCTTCAATATGAATGAGTAAACCATTATAGTGTTGTGTTTTAGTGATGCAGATAAGAAACAGACACTAAAATGGCTAAGTTCCTGGTCTGCAGATGATCTATAATAGATGACAAAAGGGTGAACTGTACACTGTGAATTGTCCCAGTGAAACCCTTGGGCAGCATCCTGGACAATGAAAGAATAATTCTCAGACACTGCAGACACTGTAATCCATAAGATCCTTGTATGAAAGACCTCTTTCTCCCAATGCAGCCAGCTGCAATTTTGGATTTTGATGGTATGTGCAGACACAGACAGAATGAGTCCCACCACTACCGGCAAGCACACAATATGATGGCCGTAATTTTGCAAATGTGGAAAATCCTATTTTGGGATTCTTTTCATCATTTTTATATAGTTCAAACATCTCTCTTAAATTCCCGAGGACCAATCGTTTTTGCACCTTCATTGCACCTTCAGCACTGATAACTTTCACGCAATCCTTTTGGCCAGGACACATACGACTAACCTCTTCTGACTCATAGAATCTTCTAACTATATCTTTGTGTTCTTCAGATATCACTTTTCCTTTGCTCATTAGTGGAATCTTCGGAAGGATTCCATGTTCTGATTTAAGTGAATGGCTTCTTTTCACCATGTATGTTGTAGTTTGAAAGAAACTAGCTGTTTTTTCAATTGTGTATGGTGAGAGTGTCAATATTTGTAGTTTGTGATGGTGACATTTGCTCTCCAGGAATGACTGTTTCAATTCATTCATTAATTTGTCTAGATGTTTTTCAGATTTAGTTTCAGGTTTTGAAGTATCACTTACCTCCTCGGTAATTTGAACACCATAACTGAGTTCTAGCCTCTCCTTCAGGTGTTTCTGAGCAGATGATAGCTTACCACGAGCCTTGCGCTTTTTCTGGCTTAATGACAGCCCTTCTGAAAAGAACAGAAAAAAAGGTTTCACACACCTGAATATTAGTAATTAAATATTAATTATAGTACCTTAAATGCTATATAATTGGCTATATAGTAGATCAAACAGACCTTGTAGTAAAGTATAAGTTATTATATTAATTTATTACTTACTTTTTTAACTGGTGTTTGGTCCAGAAATGCTAGAACTGGTTCAACTGAAGTTGAAGGATTTTCCTTTATCAAGCAATCACTGTCATTGTCCAGATCTTGAATTGAAGAGATGTTACTCAAGCCACTGATAGTAGATGATTCATTTGAATCCTGCTCAGACTCGTTGTTTATGGTGGTACTGAGTATAGTGGGGTTTTTCATTATCAGTGTCCAGCAGTTCACACACAACAATGAGTCTTTTTTCACTCTTCCAGCACATTTTTCAACAAGTACATCAGTCACTTTTCTAAGATTGATTGTTATGCGTTTCTTGTGTTTTTGAATAGGGTCCTGGCAGTATTTCAAGTGCCGAACCATTGTATTTTGATCTGTAAAGATATAGGATTTACAATTAGGTAATATATATTTTTTAGAAAATATATAGCTATACACACTTAATATTTTAGGCCTTGATAGTCTCTGAGGCTCATTAAAACACCATACCCACCAGCCACCCACAGTGCTGGCTGGAACTGTACTAACCTGTAGACAAGGAATTTTGCAACTATCTGTGTTGATTCTGCACTTAGACAAGTAGCAACATGTTTCAACAGGTTTGTTTAGGCTACATGTGAGCTTAGTCTTCCCCTTTCACTATTATAACTATTATTGCCAGTGTAGATTAGCAGTGAAATACAATTTTTATTAAATTCTTGGAGCTTGAGGTCAAATTGATAGCTAAGATATAAAAATTCCTTGAAATGACAAGCAATTTATAAATATGGTGTTCACTTATAAGTTAGTTACATGAAAAGTACCAACATAAACAAACTTTTTATGATTGTTTCTATTAGTCAAGAACTCTGACTTTGTTTTTTATATCTATAAAAAATGTAATTTTAATTTCTATAGGTCAAATTATGAGCTTAAGTGTGAAAAAATAGGTAGAATTGACGCACAACTTATGAATATGGTGTTCACTTATATGTTAGTTACATGAAAAATACTAACATAAACAAACTTTTTTTTGCTGATTCTAATAGCCAATGCCTATGCCTTCATTTTTTACATTTAAAAAAAAAATTCTCATTTGATACCCCAGAGGTCAAATCGTGACCTCAAATTTTGGTTACAGTGTAACTTTTTTATTTTTCAACCTAGAGTTCTAAAACTTGCATATTTGGATTCCTTGTCGTTTTCTGATTCTAAATATATATACTTTTATATAATTATGACAATTATTACCCAAGTTATGGCTCGCCAAATGTTAGTAACCTCGCGAGTGACCTCAAATTGCCCGAGGTCATATCTCTTGAACCGTTGGTCGGATTGACCTTATAATTTCAGAAATGGATTCAGGGCTCACAAACTCCCTATAAACCAAATTTCAGCAAAATATGAGAGATGAGGGTGTTAATTTCAATTTTTTTTGGTTGATCTGACAGAGAATGACCCCATAGGCCCCCTCTTTTTCGATGAACATGTTACTGGAGGCACCTACCTACGTATGCTCAAGGAAGAAGCATTTCCCAGTGTCTTGAACAAAGAAGGAAATTTCCCAACATGGTTCCAGCAAGACGGCGCTCCTGCACATTACAGCACCCAAGTAAGGGAATACCTGTACCAACAATTCCCTGGTCATTGGATATTACGTCGAGGGCCTGTGGAATGGCCAGCTAGAAGCCCTGATCTCACGCCACTAGATTTTTATCTCTGGGGCCACTTGATAGCGCTGGTATACGCAGAGAAAATTAGGAGTGTTGAACATTTGCGGCAGCGCATTATTGGGGCATGTAACACCATTACTCCTGACATCATTCACCATGTGCTTGCTGACTGGGTATCACGTCTGAATTTGTGTATTGAAAACAATGGTGGACATATTGAGCACGTTCTGTAAATAAAAGCTTTTGTTTTGCCATTTTTTATTATTTTTCCTATGATGCCAGACTTATGGGACACCCTGTATATATGAACCATAGACAACCTGATCCTTCAGGTCTGCAAAACTATTGTAGGGTACTGTATATATAAGTAGTAGGCAAGCAGCGACCAAGATCCTCTAGATCCATGTAAAATTTCTTGTGATGAGATAACCATATGATGTTTAAAATTAGTACAGTAGTGGTATTGATGAATGATCCACAAGATCCAAAATTTTGAAGTTAATGTACAGCTAGTAGATGTGTGACAATCTGCAGAGGTCAATTGTAACTTAATTTTGCATGTAACTGTATTTATGGTTTGTTTATATTAACAGTGGAGCTGCCCAGATGGGCTGAAGGGACCCTAGTGTGCCCACTATAAAATTTTCACCATGTTACTATATCCAGATTTTTACTAATCATATAACTAAATAATTAATTTTTCTTATTCCTAAGACTATGTGCATTTGTATAAAAACACTTCAACCCCTGTTTTAATTGATTCCCTACCTTCAGCTAGACAGTTGATATGCCTATTCCTGACATAATCTGTATTTAAGACTAACAGTATTTACAAAATAAACAAATAAAACATCTTTATTGTGGATCATTCACAATCCATAGCCACTTAACCTAACATACAAGCACAATCTTACGTATACATTGAACTTAATACAAAAATAATATAAAAATAAGGCCAACAGAGCCACTTAACCCAACATACTGGCATACTATTTGATTAATTATCTGACAATTTTATGTATATTGTTATTACCCAAGACATCTTATAACACTTATTATAACATAGCCACTTGCTATAACACTTATTATAACTTAATATGCATATATAATCTTTGCTACATTACAAAAATAAGGTATTGTAAACCAGCAGTTATCTGAACCAAGACTGCCATATTGGTGAGAGGTACACAGTATCTGAAGACAGGACATTGGACAATAACACATTAGAACTGTTTTGGACCATAGTAATGAAATTATATATATTCTTCTGGATTAACATTACCAATACCCTGATGCTTTATGCTCTCTGCTGATCTAAAGTTATCTTTCAAAACCCCAAAGAACTCACATTTTCCTCCAGAAGCTTTGCATACAAAGCAGTTCCCCTTCCACTAAGATGTAATCCATCCTTACTGTAAAGCTCCCTCCATTCAGAAAAGGAATACTTGTTCTGTAATTTTGATGCAGGCTCTATGATACCAAACATCACAACCCTCACATGCTCCAGCCTTATCCCCTTCCCTAACTTCCTTCTTACAGTCCTTACAGTCACTCTTAAATACTATTATTCGTGGTTAATATTTGTTTTAATGCTTCGTTCATTTTTGATAGGAGACATTCTATGACAATTTAACATATAAATTTGTATTCAGGACACCTTGAAACCTCAGGGAAACTGATAAA
Source organism: Bathynomus jamesi (assembly GCA_023014485.1). Classification (NCBI taxonomy): domain Eukaryota; kingdom Metazoa; phylum Arthropoda; class Malacostraca; order Isopoda; family Cirolanidae; genus Bathynomus; species Bathynomus jamesi. The sequence goes on along the minus strand of JAJOZX010009385.1, from coordinate 99,083 downwards.
AATCAAGGAAATATAATAATTATTTTTTACAGAAAAAAAAAATTTAGACGTAAAAAGCAGCCATTATAGGCCATTGACCGAGTGTTTACCTCTTTCCACTGTTAAAATTTTGACAGTCCTCATCCTCTCCAGTTTTATGGAGAGACATCTCATAGCAAAATTAGGAAACATAGGTCAAATCAGCCAATTAAATCTGTGTTTTGTTTCATGTTACCTTATCCGACCAATCAGAGACGTGCATTTTGAATCTCCAATAATGCATACTCATTCCAAAATCCTTATTCAGTTCGGTTTCACTATGGTTTGTCTTGGGTGTGATTTGGATTACTTATAAAAAAGACGGTGCTAAAGTTTTCTTTACCAGTCACGGTGTTTTACCTACTCGTGTTATTTGTCCGCAGTATGGTCATGAGTGTAATTATAGAGAAGTTGCTGACCAATATTATTGCAGAAGATTGACTAGGGACGTGCGCAGCAGAAAAAAGTGTTCCTTCTCTGTTTCCCGTTGAAAGGGCACGTGGGTTGAAAAATCCAGTTAATCCCACCTCAAACCATGGCAAAACTTATTGTACATTGGGTTATTCTTGACAAAGCATTCGACACAGCTAGATGCACATCTCTATTTAGCGTTGGCTTCTGAGAGTGCGGTTAATTGGAGGAGTTTTTGCTTCGAAGTCTGTGAGCATTGGCTAGGCCAACAAGTTCAAATTGGTGGGGCTGGCAAAATCATCTATTTATTCCTGTTGGTCACCGCTGATTTGTACAAGCATCCCAACACTACTATTTAAGGTAAGAAATTGTGAAAAAACCAGGGCTGTGGAGTCGGCACATAAAAAACCGACTCCGACTCCTCAATTTTTTGTCTATCCGACTCCGAAGGTATATTAATTCTAAATCTGCTATGATGATAATTACACAAGAGGCATTTCATCACCACCACGTGAAGCATCATCATCTGTGGTCATTGTTACGGTAACTTTGTCTGTAGTAAAGAATCTTGTAAGTGGTGCTTGTCGTTCAGTATATCTCTGATCTTTTGTTAACTTTGAAGTAGTTGGAAGGTTTTTATTACTATCTTTCTCAATGACAACTTCTAAAATTTTGGGATGGAAACACTGCAAATGTCTTTTCAAATTTGATGCTCTGGTTGGTGCATTTTTATCAGAGCCAGTAAAACCACTGATTTTTGCTTCACATAATTTTTCATCATCATCATCTTCTATCATACACTGACACACGAAATGTTTCCCATCTGTGGTTATTGTAAAATATTAAAAAACTGCTGACTTTGTTGGAAGTATCTTTGCCATTGTGAAAGGGGTTTTAGACTTGAAAGTTAAAAACTTATGAAATTTAGAAAGAACTCGAAATTAAATAAGCATTAAAAATAAAAAATATTATCTGAAAAGAAAAAATGAATTAATGGCATTAGTGTCTGAAATGGAAAACATTGTTTTTATTATTTAAGTGGTTTAACCACCATAGCTGCCAGTGATATCACGCACAAAAACATATTTTATTAAAATTTATATTGAGGTCGGAGTCGGAGTCGGTACATTTTTACCGACTCCGACTCCAGCACCACCAAAATTGCTTCCGACTCAGACTCCACAGCCCTGGAAAAAACGCGGGTTAGGTTAGGTTAAGTTAGGTTAGGTCTGAACCAAAACACATTTTTCTGGTGATTGATTGAAGTTTTATATGGAGGAGCTCAGCCAATAAGGCTATTTACATCCTCCAAGACCAAAACACCTTGTTCCACAGGAGAACTTCCACTGTTCCTACATCAAGTGCTGGGTCTATTATTATTGGGATGAGACAGAAATAGAGAAAGCACACCATTACCCTCTTCAGTTCTGGGGCCAATTCCAGAACACTCAGAAAGGGATGAACGTGAGGCCTGTTAGTTCTATGAAACCAGGGCTGTGGAGTCGGAGTCAGGAGTCGGAGTCATGGAGTCAGTCAATTTTTTGAGTGGAGTCGGAAGTGCATAGTTGGATGGAGTCGGAGTCGGTGCAAATCCTTCAATTATAACCATAGCAGCCTAGGCCTAGCTCAATTTTATGAATAAAATAGATTTAACTTAATGTTTTAATATATAATATAAATAATATTAACATATAAATATATAAATATAAATAATATATAAATATAGTTGCTTATAATTAATTAACATAATTAATAATAAGGAAATTTAAAAATTTTGTACTAGCAACCCTAAATCTTTTTCAGATTTTTAGATTTCAATTTGATAATTTTGATAAGCATCACTGAAAGAAGATTTAATGGAAGCGATCCTTTTTTTAAGAACAAATTCAGTTTAGGTTAGTACATTTTGTTACGGATGTTTATAATAATACAAAATCATCTTATTAATTTGCTAAACCAATAATAATCTTATTTTGTTTAAGTTTCAATCAGTTTGTATTTTGGGATTTATTGTAATTTTTGAATAGAGAGAAAAAAAGCCATTAACTTTAAGGCATAGTTACAGCTACTAAGTAACCTGATGAGTCATGTGGTGGTGACGAAATGCCTTGTTTATGAATCTCCATTGGCCTAATAAAACTAATCGTAATCAATTTGGCCTTAACATTCCATCGGAGTCGGAGTCGTAATTATACAAGTCAGATTTCTGGAGTCGGAGTGTTAAAATTTTTGGAGTCAGAGTCGGAGTTGGCAAATTTTATCACCAACTCCACAGCCCTGTATGAAAACATGAACTGAAAAATGGAACCAAGTACTAAGTCAACAGTAACAGCCAGATGGAGTAACTAGGAGGTAACTGATTAATAAACCTGTGGGAATGAAAATCAGTATACAATGCAAGATTTAAAACTCTTTCAACCGCCCAGATACCACTACAAACTCGAATACTTGGTCCATAGTGAAGTGTATCAATGGGGGAGAAAAACTACCCCCACCTAATAGGACTGATAAAGTAAAGTCCCTGACACCATATTGCAAGAGAGAGAATCTTAATTTTTTTCCTTTGCCTAGTATAACATGGACAAAAAAGAAAGAAATGGGACAGTGTCTCTGGTAAATTACAACTAATACATAATGGGGAGAAGGCTAGTCCAATCCAGTGTAAGTAAGCCTGAAGGCCTACATGGCCAGAACGGAATCTAAATATTATAGAAGCTTTATAGTGGGAAGATCAGTGGTGGGCACCGTTAACCAAAAAGTTAACTTCGTTAACCGCTAATCCATTAACCAAAAAGTTAACTTCGTTAACTGTTAATCCATTAAACATGTAACGGAAGTTACTGATAAACTGTTAACGTTAACTTTTATCATAAAAAAAATGAAAAACACAATATATATATAATTTAATTTTCCCTTTTCTTCTCATTCTCCATGAGATGCATGTTGCCCTTCATGAAAATTAGCATATCAAAGTTTTCATCAGACAGGGATGATCTCTTGGCCCTCAGGATGTCCTTGCCCATAGAGAACAAACGCTCCACTGCAGCACTGGAGGGGATGGCTGTGTTGAACTTGATGAACAAGTCCACCAACACTTGCTTACCCAAGAAGGCAGCATCTGTCAGCAAGTCCTTGGAGTTGGTCTCCAGCCAGGTCTTGACCAAGTTCTGGGCCTTGCCCTTGAGTGACCTGTGGCTTCTGCTGCTCTCTCTTGTCTGGATGACAGCACTGAAGAAGTCATCCTCCTCCTCCTCGTTGTTGCTGCCCACTTCGTTGGACTGCTGCTTCATGGCCTCCTCGTTGTTGCTGCCCACTTCGTTGGACTGCTGCTTCATGGCCTCCTCGACTGTACCCTCCATGCTTTTCCTCACCCTGGCGACCTTGGTGTTGTCATACTTGTCCAACCAGATGAGGCAAAACCTGGGATGGAAGGCAGCAGCAAGCTGGCATTCGTCATCCTCCAGGAGGGGCCCAAACCTTTTGTTGATGCCTGCCAAAAGTGCGTCGACCAAGGCGCTGCAGTAGACGAGGCCCTTGGACTTCAAGTCCTTAAGCCTGAAGATTGTCGCAGCAACTGTTGGCAGCAGAGTCCCAAGGTAGGCTTGTTCCTCCCCCTAGATCTTGTCGAGTGCTTTGGCCACAGGTGACATGATCTGGAAATAAAACAATGGAGAATTAGTAAATTGTAGAAATTAAAATTTGTATTATTCTTCAATATTATTCTGTTGTATTTTACTCAATAATATAACGATAATTGAATGAGCAAAACTAAAACGTATCTACTGGCTGGTGTTAAGAAAAATATAACTATTGCAATAAATAAATATAGTTGGAATAATTGTATTCTTAAATGTTTACGTAAACAACGCTATTATTGTATAAAGGTCCTGCATTTAATTGTAACCAGAAAAAAAATAAATTGTGGAATTTCCACGAGTCCCGCTAGTTTATTATTAATTTATAAATATATTACCATGACATACTCTTTCATTAAGTCGACATCCTGGTCTTTGAAGCTGTTGACCTTCAGCTGGGTCATGACTCTGTGGAGAGCAGGCCTCTTCGTCTCCAGGATTGTGTTCAGGACCACCACAGAGTCATAGGTGGAGTTCCACCTCGTCGTTAACGGACTTGAGTTAACGGAAGTTAAATGTAACGGAAGTTAATTAGTCCAATAATGATTTTCAAAGTTAACTTAAAAGTTAAATCATTAACGAAAATGTTAACTTCGTTAATTAATGATTAACGGATTAACGGTTTGTGCCCAGCTTTGGGGAAGATGGTACAGGCCAATTTCTTGTGCCCCAGGAAGGCTTAAACATTCAATAGAGAGTTGAGTGGCGTAATCTCTCCCATTGGGTTTTGTAATCATTTTGCACTGCCACTTCAGCTACTGCAAAACCCTTGCCTGGGTGGAAATATAGCAAAGTTATAGCAGGGAGGGAATGAGCAGCCCTGGCCAGCGTATCAACCATCTCATTACCTATAATTCCAACATGGCTCGGAACCCACTGGAAGGAAACCAGAATACCTGAAACAGAGAGGGTCTTCAGTAAAGAATGGATAGAAGTTGTTAAAGCCAGATATGTAGTGAAATGTGGGTGAGTTGATCAGGTGAAGAGAGGTCTGGGAGTCTGTAATTATTAGAACATTACAAGCATTACTTCTGGATACCCAAAAACACAATGCCTGTTGGATGGCAAATAACTCTGCTACCTGTATACTATGATTGGGGGATAGTTTCCAAGAAAAACACCTTTTATGATTTGAAATGAAAACAGCTGATGAACAAGATGGTCCAGGCACATCTATCTTAGATCCATCAGTATAAATATACAAGTAATCTGGATACTTCTCTTCCAAGTATGCTGTGAAACACTGCACAATCACTTCTTTGGGAACAGGAGGTTCATATAAAAATGGGAGACACAAACAGGTTGGTACCAAATGCAATCTCCAAGGTGGGAAAGAAGGGAATACTGGAACTGTAAAAAATTTAAAATGTAATTGATACTTATTAAGAAGTCCAGTAGCTCTAAGAAGAAAGGTGGCTTATTTGTCACAGTCCAGTCCACTGCAAGGATCAAAGGATAATCCACCTCGAATGACTGACATAAAGGGTGGGAAAAGGGGGAAGCCAGAATATTGAAGTACTTCCTCAGTGTAGAGAGATCTCTATCATACTGAAGGGCATGGAAACCAGTCTCACCCTGCAGGGCAATAATAGGAGTTGATGGGCGGGCACCCAAAATAAAGCGAATGCCAGAATTATGCAATGTTTCCAGTTTCTTCTTCAAGGTGAAAGAGGCTGAATCATAAACATCAGCATACTTTATTTTTCCTAAGATAAATGATCGGTAAAAAGTGAGAAGCGTAGATCAATCTGCACCCCATCAATGAGAGGCAACAGATTTTAATGAGTTTAGACATTTCGTACAAGATGTTACCAGATAGTTAATATGACAAGACCAAGTCAGTCTGGGGCTGTCAAGGACCACTCCCAAAAACTGGTAGGATGTGACCATAGCTACTGGGGTGTTACTAATTTGGATAATAGGATTCACTGAAACCTTTTGATGTGTAAAGAACATAATTTTAGATTTTTCTTGATTCAGGGAAAGACCCCAGGTTCTGCCCCAAGATGAGAACTTAGTTGATCCAACATGGGGATCGTATCAGATATTAAGCTGATAAGAACAGATACTACACTTTGATCTTAGCCAAAAGGCCGAGAAGCGATTTTTTTCTGGTGTTTTTTGGTGATTTGTTCAAATATGAACTTCGTTTCTTTGGGAAATGAGCCGTTTTTGAGAAATTTTCAATTTTAAAATTTCTCAAAAACGGCTCATTTCCCAAAGAAACGAAGTTCAGATTTGAACAAATCACACCAAAAAACACCAGAAAAATGTGTTTTTGTTCAGAAAGGAGAAAAAGCCCTAAAACGAATAATTACCCTATTCTTTAACTTAAAAGCTTTATGGCCTAAGTTAGGCTATCCCCTGGACAGAATGAGTTAATGGGAGGGGGGGGGGAAGGGGGCAGCTAGGCTAATCCCCAATCAGGACAAAAACCTGTACTGTATTAATTTAAACTTAAAACCACAGTGTAGGTATGTATATAGTGCTCAACTTTCAGCATTTTCAGCCTGCCCTGACTGAGTGAACGAACAGGATGAACAGCTGTTGGTCGCTCAATAAAAGACAATAATAAAACGAAGCCGTTTTTCTGTATACACCCGAAAAGGATGCCAGTGGGCATCGAAACTGTTGTGAAAATAAACTCTGTCTGCTAGAGTTGGTTTTTATTATGAAGAGACAATAACTCTTGACACCAGATCCCAAAACAATTACTACTCCACCGTTTACTTTTAACGTCATTGCTGACGTCATCACCAGACCCGTAACTAGTTAATTTTGCGCCCGAGGCAAGATCATAACATTGCACCCCGCTATTCTATAACACTACATGATCCTCTAAGTAGTAAATTTCTGCAGTGCATCATCGATACATTGTCCGCACAATAGTCTTTTTGTAGGGATTTCCATGTATAGAAATTTTCACGTAGTTGAATTTTCATGTTCTACAATACGGTTTCAATTTTTCCAGTCATTAAATCCCGTTTTCTGATTTGCAATATTCGGTTTGGAAAAGCGCTGATCGAATAATATGCATGGAAAACAGAAAATAAAGTACTGAAAAGTACTGAAAATTTATAGAAATGCGCCCTTTCCCTAATGGCATGGCGTGCTTGGGATAGTAAATACATATTTTATATAGTTTTTCAGCGCCCCTCAGCTTTGCGCACCCAAGGCAAGTGCCTCACTCGCCTCGCCCTTGTTACGGCATTGGTCATCACTCAAGCGATTCAGTTGCCTCAAAAGAGGCTCATATATACATACACCTTGATTAACTTGGTTTTGCTTCCGCCCAAATTGTTCATTCTGACGAAGGTCAAGCTTATCACTCCACCTTAGACTTACAGCTTAACGTGGAATCCGAACCACGACCCACCAAGGGCGGTCAGAATTTACAAAGTTCTGTAATTATTCGTTTTAGTGCTTTTTCTCCTTTCTGAACCAAAACACATTTTTCTGGTGTTTTTTGGTGTGATTTGTTAAAATCTGAACTTCGTTTCTTTGGGAAATGAGCCGTTTTTGAGAAATTTTAAAGTTGAAAATTTCTCAAAAACGGCTCATTTCCCAAAGAAACGAAGTTCAGATTTGAGCAAATCGCATCAAAAAACACCAGAAAAATGTATTTTGGTTCAGACCTAACCTAACCTAACCCGCGTTTTTTCGCAATTTCTTACCTTAAATAGCACCGTTGGGGTGTTTATACAAATCCGCGGCGACCAACATGAATTTGTGGAGACGTTGTTGAGAGGGATATTCACGGTTAAACAAGTACCATGCAAGATACTTTGAATAGGATTGGGTTTTGTTGCCAGACCGTAATATCCAGCTCTTCACGTCTTTCCAACAACGCTCAATATTTTGAATGTGAACGGTGTCTTCCACGAACCGCTGTGAATGGTTGACTGTCCGGTGAATGTAGCCTAGATGAGGTGACGTGTATGTATATATATGTATATAGTCTAAAAGTCACTAAAGAGTAAATATCACTAAATCTAAGCTGAATGGCAAGACGAAGCCATAAACGAACCAACGGGCTGTTCGTATTGCTTTGGTCTGGCCTAGACATGTTTTTTCCTATCTGACCTAATCTTTGGTGCTGAGTAAAATTAGGTGATGAATCTAAGGTAACAAATCGGGTAGGAAGTTGTTCGTACTTAAGTATAGTTAGGGGTAATGTCTATAGCTTCTAAATTGGTAATGTAAGAGAGAGTTAGGTAGGCTGTTGTGGGACACAGGAATAAAACGGTAGGCTTCAAGGAATACCTAATTCAACGCACCGGTAAGTGCTTTTGATTGTTTGCTAGAACCTAAGTAACCTAACTGGGGTGTCTACCCCACGCTATCACATTTGGCGACGAGGATGGGATTTGGCTCATTTGGTTAAATTTTGTTCATTGGGTTAAATTTGGCTCATTGGGTTAATTTGGCTTATTGGGTTAATTTGGCTTATTGGGTTCAAGTGGTTGTTTGGAAAATTGGATGCAGACTAGTGGGTCGTCCGATTTGGTTTGTTTGTGTGGGGAAGCTACCGTACTATAGCGTAGGTCCCGCCGCCCAAATTCTAAAACTAATTCCTACTCAGCCCTAACTCTAAAACTAATTCCTACTCAGCCCTAACTCTAAAACTAATTCTTACTCAGCCCTAACTCTAATACAATTCACTATTCAGCCCTAGCTCTAATAAAATTCACTATTCAGTAACTAGACCAAATTTAAACCTAACCTAACCTACTTCACGTGAGTTGGTCTAATTCGGTTTTGCTCTAGCATGTCGGTGATTGGCCATATAAGCCCCTACGAAGACAATGGGGAGGACTTCGAAGCTTATGCCACTAGGGTGAGGTTGTTTTTCGAGGCAAATTCCATTCCGGATGCTAAGAAAGTACCTACCTTTTTAACTATAATAGGCCCTAAAACGTTTGGTTTAGTTATGGACCTAGTTTCTCCTAAAGCACCGGAAACTTGCACCTATAATGAATTGGTACAGGCCCTAACCGATCACTACAAACCCCGAGTAGTTCTCATCTATGAACGTTTCAAATTTTATTCAAGGCATCAGACGGGAAATGAAAGCATTGCAGAGTTTGTTGCAGGAATAAAAAGCCATAGCCGTACGTGTAAATTTGGGGACAAATTAGATGAAATGCTAAGAGATAGGTTTGTAATGGGTCTCAAAGAGGAGTCTACCCAGAGAGCCCTATTAGCCATACAGGACCTAACTTTTAGTCAGGCTGTAGAAATAGCTACGGCTAGAGAAGCAGCTGCTAAAGATGTTAGAGCTTTTGGAAATCATAGTAGTAAAGCCCAACACGTAAATAGCTTTAAATCTTCTAGGCCTGGCAGACCTAACGAGCCTACTAGACAGGCAAATAAAAGGTATGAGGCGAATATGACTAAGCCTACTAATTCTACTAAGCCTTCCAAGCCATGTACAGGGTGTGGAAAACACCATTGGAAGAAAGATTGCCCTTTTAAAGAAGCAGTTTGCCGAAACTGTAGTAAAATAGGCCACATAGCTAAAGTGTGTTATTCAAAGAAAACAAAGGGTGAAAATTCTAATTTTAACATTTCTAGTATAAATCCTCAAAAGGGAAATACTTCGAACATTGGAGTGGAGTACCTATTCTATGAGCAGCAAAGTGGGGAAAATACAGGCCCATATATTGTAGAGGTAGGCCTAGATGGAATTACAGTTCCTCTAGAATTGGATACGGGTGCTGCCCGGACGGTCATGTCCAAGGTAGTTTTTGATAAGATTTTCAAAAACACACCTAAACTACATGCATCTAAAACAATTTTGAAGAAGTACGGTGACACACAAATACCTATTTGTGGAGAAGCATACGTCACAGTTACACTTAACCAGAAAACTTTGTCTCATCCCTTAACCCTTTTAGTGGTGGATGAGCAAGGGCCTACTCTACTAGGCCGTGATTGGATTGATGCTTTGGAAATGCCAATTGACAAAATCTTGCCAAGGGGTCAGGCAGATGTGCATACACTTTCATATCCATCTGACATAGACTCATTGTTAAGGGAGTTTTCTTCTATTTTTGGGCCTGAAGTAGGCAACCTAAAAGGCCATCAGGTCTGCATAGAAGTAGATCCTAATGTAACTCCGAAATTTTGTAAGGCTCGTTCAATTGCGCATGCACTGCGGGAGAAGGTAGATTTAGAAATTGACAGGCTGCTAAAAGATAAAATTATTGAACCAGTCACACACGCTAAGTGGGCTGCCCCAGTAGTTCCTGTACTAAAACCGGACAAGTCCGTGCGGTTATGCGGGGATTACCGTTTAACAGCAAATAGAGCCGTCCTTCTAGATTGCTATCCTATACCCAAGCCTGATGAATTATTTAGCTCTCTTGCTGGGGGAAAATATTTCACAAAACTCGATATGTCCCAAGCCTATGCTCAACTAAGTTTAGATGAAAACTCTAAAGAATTAACTATCATAAATACGCACCGAGGCCTATATAAGTACAATAGGCTATGCTATGGAATAGCATCGGCTCCAGGTATTTTTCAGAGGACAATGGACCAAGTTCTAGGTCACATTCCAGGGGTACTTTGCTTTCTAGATGATGTCCTCATTTCAGGTTCGACTAAAAAAGAACACCTAACTAGATTAACCACGGTTCTAAAAAGACTCCGGGATGCTGGACTTAAGCTAAAGAGAGAAAAGTGTTCATGGGTCACTAACGAGGTTTCATATTTAGGGTTCCGCATAGATGCCTCAGGCATTCATCCAACGGTGGATAAACTAGAAGCAATAGAAAAGGCACCACCTCCACAAAACATCACACAGTTACAAGCTTATTTAGGTCTCCTAAACTTTTATAGGAAATTTTTGCCTAATGCATCGACTTTCCTTGAACCCCTGAATAAGCTATTACGATCTGGGGAACAGTGGAGATGGGAGAAAACTCAAAAGGAAGCATTTGAGGCTTCCAAGGACGTACTACTAAAGTCCACTCTCCTAGTGCATTATGATCCTAAACTTCCTCTCGTAGTTTCAGCAGACAGCAGTTCTTATGGAATTGGGGCAGTGTTATCTCACCACATTGATGGTGTAGATAGGCCTATCTGTTTTGCTTCTAGAACACTAACTGAGACGGAAAGACGATATGCACAAGTGGAACGTGAAGCATTAGCCTTAGTATTTGCAGTAAAAAAATTTCATTTCTATCTATGGGGTCATGAATTTAAACTAATTACTGACCATAAGCCTCTCTTAGGTTTATTTTCACCTAATAAAAATATTCCAGTTATGGCCTCAGGTAGGATTCAACGATGGGCACTGATTCTACAAGCCTATAAATTTGACTTAGTACATCGGTCAGGTAAACTTCTAGGTACGGCTGATGCGCTAAGTAGGTTGCCCTTAGAAAATCCAAATGATTGTGTACCTATACCTACAGAATGGGTTCACTTGGTGGAGTTTTTGGAATCCACTCCAGTATCTGCAGTACAAATAGAGCAGTGGACAAAATCAGACCCTATTCTGTCTAGGGTCATCCATTTCTGCTCAGTTGGTTGGCCTACTAAGGTTGAGAGTGAATTACAGCCTTTTATTCAGCGTCAGTCTGGCCTCTCTATTCAAAATGGCTGTCTCTTATGGGGCCACAGAGTGATTATTCCAAATAAAGGGTGGTCGAATTTAGTGAAGGAACTTCACGCTGAACACATGGGCGCAACAAAAATGAAAGAGCTGGCGAGAGCTTATTTCTGGTGGCCTGGTTTAGATGGAGAACTCGAATCATTGGTTCGTTCCTGTCAAAGCTGCCTAGAGAACAGAGATCTCCCAAGGAAAAGTCCACTTCATCCTTGGGAATGGCCTACTATACCGTGGCATAGGATCCATGTTGACTATGCAGGTCCTATAAATAATATTTATTTCCTAGTCATGGTGGACGCCTACTCTAAGTGGGTGGAAATTTTTCCAACCACTTCCACGACTTCGGGTGTAACGATTCGCTTACTCCGTTCAGTTTTCGCTCGATGGGGTTTACCCGTAGTCCTGGTTTCCGACAATGGTACTTGTTTTACCAGTGAGGAATTTCGTTCCTTCGTCCACCTAAATGGCATTAGACATGTCCGGTCTAGTGTTTTCCACCCATCTACTAACGGTCTCGCGGAAAACATGGTCCGTACTTTCAAGTCGGCCTTGCGTCATTCTCGTGGGGAGGAAATGCAAGTGGTGTTGGATAAATTTTTGTTTAAATATCGAATAACACCACACACCACGACAGGGGTGTCTCCCTCTAAACTTCTGATTGGCCGGGGAATTCGTTCAGTTTTTGATTTGTTACGTCCAAACGAAATGTTACAACAACGAGTTTTACGCCATCAGGAAAAACAGAAGTTGTACCACGACACTAAAAGAGGGAGAGTTCTAGAAGCGAAACCTAATGATCCAGTTGTGATTCGCAACTATGGGGCTGGACCAAAATGGGTTCCTGCAACTGTGCAGGAGAGAACGGGCCCTGTTTCCTTCAAGTGCCAACTAGAAGATGGTCGTTCTATTAAACGCCATCAGGACCAGATATGGGAACGGGAAGTGCAGAAGGACCAGAGTCTTCCGGAAGAGAGAACTGATCCTCCGGAAAATGGTTCAACTTGCCCGCCTATACAGGTTGCACCTGATCCTACTACATCAACCCCGCTCCGCAGGTCGTCTAGGGTCCCTCATCCCCCTGACAGACTAAACTTGTAGGGGAGGAGTGAGGTGACGTGTATGTATATATATGTATATAGTCTAAAAGTCACTAAAGAGTAAATATCACTAAATCTAAGCTGAATGGCAAGACGAAGCCATAAACGAACCAACGGGCTGTTCGTATTGCTTTGGTCTGGCCTAGACATGTTTTTTCCTATCTGACCTAATCTTTGGTGCTGAGTAAAATTAGGTGATGAATCTAAGGTAACAAATCGGGTAGGAAGTGTTCGTACTTAAGTATAGTTAGGGGTAATGTCTATAGCTTCTAAATTGGTAATGTAAGAGAGAGTTAGGTAGGCTGTTGTGGGACACAGGAATAAAACGGTAGGCTTCAAGGAATACCTAATTCAACGCACCGGTAAGTGCTTTTGATTGTTTGCTAGAACCTAAGTAACCTAACGCACGCCACTCGTCGGAATAGATTGTAGTCCCAGGCCTAATATGTTGCTGGATCAATCTTGTGCAATAATATTGATCAGCAACTTCTCTATAACTACACTCACGACCACACTGCGGACAAATAACACGACTAGGTAAAACACCGTGACTCGTAAAGAAAGCTTCAGCACCGGCTTCTTTCTTATAAATATCTTGTATTAATTGATAGTAATCCAAATCACAACCTCCGCAAACCATAATGAAAACCAGACTGAAAAAGCATTTTTGAAATTACGAGAGATTCAAAATGTACATCTCTGATTGGTCGGATAAGGTCACGTGAAACAAAAACCAGATTTAATTGGCTGTTTTGACCTATGTTTCCTAATTTTGCCACGAGATGTCTCCCCATAAAACTGGAGAGGACGAGGATCGTTAAAATTTTAACAGCGTTAAGAGCTAAATACTCGGTCAATGGCCTATAATGGCTGCTTTTTACGTCTAAAATTTTTTTTCCCATAAAAAATAATTATTACATTTCCTTGATTTTTATCAGTTTCCCTGAGGTTTCAAGGTGTCCTGAATACGAATTTATATGTTAAATTGTCATAGAATGTCTCCTTCTATCGAAAACGAACAAAGCATTAAAACGAATATTAACCCAAAGTTCTCGCCCGAACTCGATCTCACGACCTCATACATACAAAACATGGGTGCTCTTCCAATACGTGCTCTACCGTAAAATGTACATTCCAATATGTGCTAACTAACGAAAATATCACGACCTAACCTAACCAATCGTTAGGTCAATTGTACGCCCTTGACGATTGGTTAGGTTAGGTCGTGATATTTTCGTTAGTTAGCACATATTGGAATGTAAATTTTACGGTAGAGCACGTATTGGAAGAGTACCAAAACATGCAATGTCAAAAGTTGGTTTGTAATATAAACCAGCTGTTCGTCTGCTTGTTCATTCAAGAGAAGCATTAATTACTGATGCTTATTTTACAGATCATTTATGAATAAAAGAAATATTTTGATATAAATACATGGTTCTCATTTCCTACTAAAGTTTGAGAAAAATGAATAAAACTGTGCCAGTCATAATAAAGTTTTAAAAATTAAAATGACGGTAAAGAACATATTTTCTGGCAGATAGGGATCCCGTCTTCTACAAATGCTACGGGCCCACAGATGCTTAATCCGGCACTGGTGATGATGATAAAAAAGTGTGTTTTACAAAGAGTGGAAATTTCTGATGAAACTTATAGCTGAGTTCGACACTTTGCTGGTAGAACATATGCAGAAACATGCAAACAAAGGTAGTGAACATGCAAGTTATCTGTCATCAACCATTTCTGAGGAGTTCCTTGAACTGATGGACAAGAAAATTCTCAACACTATTGTTTTACAGATAAAATCATCAAAATATTCTTCTGCATTTGTGGATTTTACCCCAGATAATAGCAATACTGATCAGTTCACTTGTTGTGTTTGATATTTGAAAGCTGATGGTCCTGTTGAAAGATTTTTAATATTCCTCAACAGTCGTGGTCACACTGGTCAGAAGTTAGCGTCATCACTTTTTGATTTCTTTGAAATGGTCGGCAATGATATATGATAGAAAACTGCCGTGGTCAGTCTTATGATAATGCAGCCAACATAAGTGAGCGATACAATGGGATCAAACTCTTGTTGCACAGAAAAATCCGCTGGCAACATTCATTCTTTTTCTGCACATTCATTAAATCTTGCTGGGCATGTTGCTGTTGATTGTTGTGGTGGACAGGGCCGGATTAACCAATAGGCTGAAGTAGGCTATAGCCTACCAGGCCACTTTTTCGGAACACATCCTGCACATGCCAGAAAAAAGACGAAAAGGTGTTTGAAACACCTTTTCGGATGTTTTTTATTCACAATGGGCAATCCCTTCCCCTTTTATGTTTTATATAATCTTTTGAACCAAAGTATATTCACAGATTTTGTCTCGCATGTACAGACTACAGTAGTAAATTTATTCGTTTCATTGTCTTTTCTTGAACAATACTATGTTGTGAACAAGTGTTGTAGCTGCCAATACTGAGTGTACATACCATAGGTTATTTTGTAGAATTACCAAACCTGAGTGTCTAGGCAGATGTTAGCGTGAGCCTAGACATGACAGGCCACTTTTACGATTAGCCTACCAGGCCAACTAGGGCTTACTCCGGCCCTGGTGATGGAGTAGTGGGTTCTTTCGATTTTGTGCAAGGGCTTTACATCTTTTCAAAATCAACAGGCCGTTGTCAACTTATGAAAGATAAACTTAAAGTTAAAGTCCACCTGATGCCTAAGGAGTTATCAAACACTTGATGGTCTGCTCATGCAGATACACAAAAACATTACAAGCTGGTTATGCTGAGATTGTGGATGTCCTTGAGGATATTTCCAGCGATGAGGATGAGAAAGGTGAGAATAGAAACACAGCTTCAGGTTTAGTGGATATGTTACAAGGAATCTGTATAACTAGGGATTTCATGTAAGATTAAATCGTGATATTTTCGTTAGTTTTAACGAAAATATCACGACTTAACCTAATCAGTCGTCAAGGGCGTACAGTTGACTTAACCGGGCATTCAATAATTTTCCCGTAGGTTTAACGAAATTATAATGACTTAACCTTGCATGAAATGCTTGAACATTTTAGGCATTTCATGAAATCCCTAATTGTACAGATTCCCTGTAACAGATATAATGTGTATGTTGCGAAGGAGGTTAAACAACACTAATCATTATTATTAGATATAATGTGTAAACTGGAAACTGGGGTTTTCATTGATGTGTGGCACACCATTCTCGAAAGGTTCAGTGTGACTAGCAAACAACTCGAAAAGATGGATATCAATACAGCTGCCATTCTGCTGAAATCATTGGTGACATTTGTGCAAGCGCTGCGAGATCGTTTCGATGATTTTGAATAATTAGGAATTAAAAAAGTGGCCCATCCAGGCGCGGATACAGGGGGGATACAGGGATTTAGGATTTGTCATGCCGGTGTCATGTAAATATTGCCAGCCTAATATTATTTAATATTATATAATAATATTAAAAATTATTTATTAAATTATTCAACAAATTTGAACTTTTCCTTTTTTTTCTCAAATGAAATCTGGTGATTCCAATAGATTTTTCAACACTGATTATGAAAATTACCACGAAATTTTGCTATCACGTCAGGTTTTTGAGAAAATCACTTTCCTATATACGAATATAATAAAATAATCTATACACAAGGGCAATTTTAAAATAGTTTTTTATTTACTTAAAATGTTTTTGTTGGTGATTTTCGCTTGTAAGTGAGGCTTCCCTTATTAGCGTCCAGCAGTAATCAGCCAGCATGTTTGACTCCACTTCCTGGTATCGTTTCTCCATTGCAGAAATGTTCTGATGAAACCGCTCTCCATGTTTATCGCTGATATTTCCCAGGTTTGGCGGGAAAAAATCCAAGTGCGAATGCAGAAAATGAAATTTTAAACTCGTATTACATCCCAATGATCTGTAAGCTTGAAGTTCATCAACCAATTCTGCATAGCTAGGCGATTTTTTTGTTGCCTAAGAAATTTTAGGTTACTGCTTTGAAAGCATTCTAAGCTGTGTTTTCAGATTCATTCAAGACTTCATTAAGGCACCATCTTTCAGTAACTCATTTATTTGTGGACCAACGAAAATTCCATCTGGAATCCATCTCCTGCTCCGTCCATTGCCTTAACAAAATTTTCATCAATCCTAGTTTGATGTGTAAAGGTGGCAAGTAAACTTTTTCAGGATCCATCAATTTATGGCACGCAACATTTTTTTGTCCAGGAGTGAAAGATTGACGAGGTGGCCAGTTCTTAACAGTATAATGAGAATTCTTTGCTCTGCTGTCCCAGTCACAAAGAAAACAGCAGTATTTTGTATATCAAAGCTGTAAACCAAGAAGCAGCCCAATGACTGAGATCACCACAGATATGCCAGTTGTATCTTTTGTAATTTATTTTATTCAGGAGAAATTCCATATTTTCATACGACTCTTTCATATGGACAGCATGTCCAGTAAGAACTATGGGATAGATATTTCCAGTATGCAATAGGACAGCCTTCAAACTAAGTTTTGACGAATCAATGAAAAGTCGCCATTCTAAAGGTTTATGCTCGTGTCCTAGGGCCATTATCAAACTACCAATGTTATTACAAAAAGAAAGATCACCAGTCATAGAAAAGAATTTTTATATATTTTTTTGGCGTTTGCGAAAAACGGATATGTTGGTATCATTTGCAAACAAGTTCCATCCTTGTAATCTGGACCCTAAAAGTTCTGCTTGATTTTTCGATGAATTCAAATTTCAAACCATTAAACTCAGGTTGAGTTATCAAGTGAGACTCTTTTTCTTGAGTTTGTCGATACTCTTCATTCTTATCTGACAATTCCATAGGCTCATTTTTAGCAGGAGCATCATCATCATCATCTAAGCTCCACGATCCAGGGGGCTTATTACTGGTCGAGTTTCACAATGTACTGCTGCTTGGATGGGGAAGGCAGATTCAGGTATTCAATTTTCTTCTTATTTTTCGAGGAAAAACCACTGGCCTTAGTTAAACGAAAATAACAATCTTTGAAGTGATGTTTTTGCTCTCTCCAAATCATGGGAACTGCAAATGGTATAGAGGTACTCGACTACTCGTACCTTTTAACCAATCCCTGAGGGTCACAGCACAACGCGCACAACATATATGGGGAATCCAAACTTTATCTTGATCCCGATTTTGCAGCCGAAGTACAGCTCATAAGCTTTTTTAAGCTTTTTTTAAGCTCATAAGCTTTTTAAGGGTTGTTCATATATTTACGAGATATTTTAAATTATCTTTTTTTTCTTCAAGGGGCTATTTTGTGTAACACATGCACGATTAAATGATTAGATAAATGGAAAAACTATAAAATCAAACTTCACTGCACATGAACAGACCCCCACCATGAAGCAACTTGCGACAGATTGAATGACTCATAACTGCAAGTAGCCTCCTATGAGTCTATGACAGATAACACAGAAGGAAAATTGACGTGTCAGGAGCAGAAATTACATCATCCTACACTAGCTAAAACATTTTCTGCTGGGATACTCTCAGCTTTGGGGATAGATGCAGTTTTAATAATTTGTTCAATTGATCATCTATATACAAATTTGGTCAAGAACTGAGCCCCAGATTTCTCGAAAACCTGACGTGATAGCAAAATTTTGTTATTATTTTCATAATCAGAGATGAAAAATGCAAAGGAAACAACTACTATCATCTAAGAAATAAAATGTTGTTGAACAGTGTTATTAGAATAGAGATGTCATTCAAGTTAAAGCTAGAGGAGTTGAGCCCCCCCCCCCCTGTATCCGCGCCTGCATCAGAATACAGTGCACAACAGAATCGTGTTCAGTGTAGGAATGCGAGATTAGATCCATTAGATTATGACAGAGCGCAAGAAACCACTTCAGAACTTCCAATTTTATACCCGTTCTGATCGGGGTCATCATCGTCACCAATCGTCTTATGCGAGAACTTGAAAAGAGAATTGAGGCTTATATTCATATGTCTGAAAAGTTTGGTTTCTTAAATGATCTGGTTTCTCTAAGTGATGATAAAATTTAGGGAATGACATCTAGATTAGAGCAACTTTATTCTGCTGATCTGGAAGAGTGTCTCGGTAATGAACTTGTTCAATTCCGCACGGTTGTGGAATTATTTTTGGAGAAGAATAATCATGATGACATCAGCAATGCACACTTCATGTATCTCCTTATTCGGAACAAGAATCTCAGATCAATCTTTCCAAATGTGGAAATTCTTCTTCGGATGTATCTGTCACTCATGATATCCAGTTGTTCAGGTGAAAGGTCTTTCTCAAAGTTGAAGCGTATCAAGAACGATTTGCGCACAACAATAACCCATAAAAGACTGAATTGTCTTTCTTTAATGCATATTAAAAGTGATATACTTCGTGGCCTTGTCTCCTCAGACATAATAAATGAATTGGCAATTATCAAAACACGAAAAGTTTACATTTAAGTTTGTTTATTTCATTTTTCTATTGTGAAGTAAACATCCATAATAAAATCTGTATATAAAACTACTTTACCCCCAAGATATTCTAGATTTGAACAGAGATAGGGGCCACCACAGTCTGAGTTGCCTCAGGACCTTTACAAGCCAAAATCCGGCATTGATCCCATATTTCATATTTAAAAGTCTTAAGTGAAGTTTTTAGAGATTATTTCAATGTTTATTTGCTTTTCTTTAGGATAAAAATGACAGGTGTGTGAAGTCCTTATATCTGAAGAAAATTTCCCGAAATCATCGTTCAAATTAAATTTCTGTAACTTGGTTAAGTCAAAGGAAGGAGTGGTCCAGACTTCTCTAATTTATTGAAAGTTTGTGACGAGAGACCTGGCTTCACTTGGGTGGGGACTCAGTTTCACAGAGTTGATTTTCACATTTAATTTGGGTATTAGATTTCGCTCTCTCTTATTTCAGTCTCTGAGAACGAGAAACACTTTTCCTTGGTGCGACAAATCTAATTTAGAGTAATTTTAAAAGCAAAAGAGGGGTTTTCCTTTTGATAAAGGTAATAATGGCCAATGAAATGACGGTGTCTTTTACAAAATCTAGTAAGAAAAAAGGGAAACTAAAACTCCTTTTTTCAATTTTTATGGATAAAAAATTGTGGATGAATGACGTCATAAACTTCATTGTCTAGCTACCAAATTTGTTGGGTTCCAACAAATTTTGTAAGAGGCCTAATGAATAAAGTAACTGCGGAATTTCGGCAGTTAGGATTTTAATTAGGCGATGCCTAAATAATTTGTGAGCCTACTGAATTTGTTAGTTCATGACCTCAGTTATAGTTCGTGCCTCTCTAGGGCCTGGACGATAAGTTGCCCTGTTTCGGCTTTAGAATTAAGTTATAGTTCGTCCCTCTAGACATTAAGAGGCAGTTTTGATTCTGTAATTACATCTTATTGTATCTCCATCTTTTTCAAGTATTGCGACAATTTCACTGATTCACAGTTAAGTCAAAGTGGCAGTATTTTGTTCAATTAAGTGAACGACTGTCATTCCAAATGTGGCATTGTTACTGTGATAAACTCCTGCGAATAACTTAATTTTGTGCTGAAATATTTCTTTGGTGAAAAAATTCTTAAACAAAAATCTGCGGAATAGCGCACACCTTTTGAAAAGTTTGCGTTGAAATAAAGTTCATGAATTTATTTCTCGAAGAAAATCTGCGAAATTTGCGCAGAACAATTGAGACAAAAATTTATGCTTTCAAGCCCCTTTTTTTTAATGTTAAAGAATTTTAATTAAGTGTTGTGGTAATTTATGCCTTAAGTCACATATAAAAACCCTTTTATATAACCCATTTGATGAGTGAATCCACTTACGTTAAGAAATCTTGTTCAGAACTCCAGATTTATTAATGTCCTAAAAATTGTGCCATTGTGAAAACGAATTCAGAAATAACGGAAAATTGTCAGATTTTATTTTTTTTGTGGAATAAAGGTTATTAGGGAATATGTTAGTTCTATAATACGTTGCAAAACTCTCTCGTTAGATAAAGGTAAGATAACATTAAAAGCTAGAAAATTAAAACAGGACTTCAAGCAAACCGGAGAAGAGTGTGTATATAAAATTAAAGGCCATCATCGTGTATCTGAAACAAATGAACCAACACGAATCAAGTAAACTTTGCATATCTGAAACAAGTGAACCAACACGCAATAGGTGTGATAAAACAGTGATTGCACGACAATCAAAGAAACTCATTTTCCCACTTCGTCTGGGTGAGTGTTCCCCAAGAGATACCTAAACCAAAGCAGAAACAGGGTAAGCGGCCAACTCAACCCTACCTAATGCCAGCGACTCACCACTCAGAGTCTGCCACCGTAAACATTTGAACTACTACTCGGCGCTCAAAGTTATACTGCGTTCTAAAACTAAAAACCGATTTCCTATTTAAAGATTTTTGAAAATTTTATCAATATCAATACCTAAACTTTAAGGTCGGCCGCATACAGGATCGTCTTGTTACTCACGATTGACGACTTGGGTCGTGACGACTCAAGTAGCGCGTGAATTTACATTGACAGAATGGGAGCCCCGCACACTGCAGGGACGCGACGCGATTCGCAATGGGATACCTCAGGAAAGGTGAATGACCTCGGACAGTTTCAATATTCCTGAAAACTCGCGAAAACTAAAATCACGCACGACTTGAGTCGTCACGACCCAAGTAGTGAGTCGTGAGTCGCAAGACGATCCTGCGTTCGACCGACTTCATATTTTATACTGTATTTTGAATCTTCTAAACAAAATAGTAATCCACAGCTTAAACCTTAAGGGTCGAATTTAATAAAAATAATGTTAATAATGCAATTGACGATTGTATATTCTGTGTTAAAATTAATTTGATATTGTAAAACAATATGGTAATAATTACTTTTAATAAATAAACATTTTTCATTTAATTTTAATTTCAATGCTTCATTAAATTTAGTTTTTGCGCCAATTATCGACTACTAGAACAGGTTACGTTACATATTTTGGTTTACAGGAAGCAGTGCTTAGATTTTATTGTCAAAACTTGTCTTGAAAAATGTACTCAGGATAAAGTTAAGTAAAAAAATTAACAATAAACCACAAACATTTATAGCAAAGATTTTTTTAATGAAATAAGCTTTTCAGTTGCGATTGTCAGAAAATCTAGAAGAGGAAGAACCATTGTTGTCCCAAGGCGATATGATGACTAAGCTGATTGATGCAGGCATGCAGCATTGCTTGTATATATTAAGTTAAGGTGTATATATATCCATCTCATAATTGTAAGGTTAGTGAAAAATTCACTTAATTTAGAGCTAGCATTTTTGGGCTCTTGTGGCATCATTGTTTGGGCACTCTTGTGGCATCATTTTTTGGGGCGCTGCGCGTCTTTTCTACTCGTTTGTGGAATGCCGTACTTACAGGGTGTGGTCTTATAGAGAGCTCTCTTGCAATTCAGTTTGGTTGTTTAGATACAAGATTGTTGCATCGTGCAATAGTGCAGGTTGTGTTGTTGTTGCAAGGTTGAGAAAGAAGACCATAAATAGTGCCCCTTTTGTTTTTATCTTAAATTCATGCAACTGAGGCCTAAGGTAGGCCCACATCGAGTCAGCAACCCTGAGGTAGGACCTAATAGCACCTCAAGTCCGTAAGTTTTCAATTTTAGCTTAACTTGGGCTGTAGGTTGAACTGGCCCTTCAGAACTTGGCCGTTCACGGCTCAGCTGGGATTTTGAACCCAATAAATAAATAAATAACAGCGATCGTAAGTACTGCAATATGACCGTAATCTGAAAAGTATCCAGCGTATCTACAGGGTGTCCACATTGTCTTGTTACCCCAGTAGAATACCAACTGATTTTCATTTTTCTTTCAGATCCATTTGGAATCAGGGACGTGCCCTCTGGGTAGGCAAGGTAGGCAGTGCTTACCCTGAATAAAACTAAAAATATTAAATATAAAAAGTAAATGATTTTCACTTCATTATATAAATGTTAATTTAATGTATGAAATTCAATGTATAAATTTGTAAATGGATAATATTGTGTTAGAAGCACAATTTCGCCGTGCCTTTCAACCTCTATATATATTAACGCTTAACAATGAAATTTTCCCACGTGCCGTGAGTGGAGCTCCAAGCTGTGACAAATACTGCGCTATATAAGCAGATTTAGTTCTGCTTTTCACTCAGTGTTTTGCCGTTCGGGCACATGGTCGGGTGTGTGGCTGTGCGCGCGTCTGTGTTGTCGTTTGCCTCTGGTGATTGAACTAAATTTTAGACATTTTATTTCAAAATTTACCCTTTTCAAATATGGACAGTGAGTATCTTAAGAATTTTTCTAAACTGTCTTATGAAGAAAGGTTGAATGTGATTAAAAATGGTAGGCCGACACCGGAACTGAAACAGTTGCTACAGCGTAAAGGAACAAAAATAATCAGAACGTTTCAAACGACGTGGTACAGCAAGAAAGGGTGGTTGTGTTACAACAGGTAGACTCTTTTGTTTTCCGTGCTTGTTATTTTCCGTATCTAGTGAAAGTGTGTGGATAAGAACAGGATATTGTGATTTAAATAATTTGACTAATGCTTTAAGTAAGCACGAGAGGTCTGCTGCGCATTATGAAAGTCAAATATCGTTGAAAACATTTGGATCTACACGAATCGACTTGAGCATAGATAAGCAAAAAAAACTTAGCATTGAAATTCACAATAAAAAGGTAAAGGAAAACAGAGACATACTGAAAACATTAATTTCTGCTACTTTCTTTTTGATTAAACAAGAACTTGCTTTCCGCGGTGATAATGAAAATAAATCCTCTTTAAATCGTGGAAACTATATTGAGTTACTGAACTACACTGCAAAATTTGACCAAAAATTAGCACAACATTTACAGACTTCATCCGTGTTTTCTGGCGTTTCTAACAAGATACAAAATGACTTGATTGAAGCAGTAGGCATAGCTGTAGAAAATAATATTAAAGAAGATATCGCAAGATCCCCATTCATTGCTATAGAAGTGGATGAATCGACTGATATTTCAAATACAGCTCAATGTTCCACAGTTTTAAGATATGTATTGGATTCTGAAATTAAAGAGGCTTTCATAGGATTTGACGAACTTAAAGACAGAAGAGCTACTGGTGTAACAGAATGCATATTTTAAAAATTTAGATAAATACAACTGTGCTGAGAAGCTTGTAGCACAGACATATGATGGAGCATCGGTAATGGCATCGCATTTAAATGGCGTTCAAGCTAAAGTAAGAGAAAAGGCATCATCAGCGTTATTTACCCATTGCTACGCTCACAAGTTGAATCTTGTTCTATCTCAGTCAACGAAATTTATACCTGAATGTACAATCTTTTTCAAGACCATTGATGGTCTTGCTGCATTTTTCAATCACTACAAAACGAACGCAATTTCTTGATGAAATAGTACATAAACGCATTCCAAAGGCTGCACCAACGAGATGGAGTTCTAACTCAAAGCTAGTGCAAACTATTTTACACTATCATAGTGACCTTTGTAAACTTTTCAACAACATTGACAGCAATCCTTTATTGTGGGACTCAGATACTTTAGTGAGGAGTAATGGATTTTATAATTGGCTAACGAAAGATTCAATATACTTTCTTCTCATGGTATATGATAAGATTTTCATTAGAACTGACACACTCTTCAATATCTTACAAACTAAAATTATAGATATTCCATATTGCATTGAAAGAATCAATGAAACAATGAATTCCCTCGAGGGGTCTGCGCAAAAATTTTGATGATATCTATGAGAAGTTTGAAGAATGTTTCAAAGAAAATAACTTGACTGAATCAAAATGTCGTACAAAAGGTCCAATTAAAAAAGAAAGAGAAAGAATATTCTGTCTAATATTGAATGATATACTGCAGCATATGGAAGCAAGATACAGTGACTTCAAAAATTTACAATTTATTTCATTAGTTGATAGTAAAAAGTTTCTAAAACTAGCTACAGAAATTGATAAGGATGCACTAGAAAGTTTAGAGAAGAATTATGGTAACTTCTTCGATGTCATAAGATTAAAAACTGATCTAGCTGGAATTTATAGTGCACAAGTGTTCAGGGATAAATCAATTAAAGATTTGCTTGCTTTCATATTTCAAAATGGATTTGAACTAACGTTTCCTGAAGCGGTGAAGCTGTTGCAATTGATTTTAACAATTCCAGCTACAACAGTTTCTGTTGAGAGGTCATTTTCAGCTTTGAAAAGAATTAAAAGCTACACCAGGAATAGAATGAAACAGGAAAGGCTTTCATCACTTGCCCTAATTTCAATTGAAAAGGAAAGATTTACTAAAATGGAGCAAAATCCCACTTACAATTTCTTTGAAAAAATTACAGATATTTTTGTTACTAACAAAGAGAGAAGAATGGAATTCATCTACAAATAAAGCGGTAAGTAAATATTTGTTGTTGACCAAAAATTAGCACAAATGGTGCGGAAGGGGTTAATTATGCTTAAAATTCGTTGGTGGCTGGGGCTCCGCCCCGGAACCCGCTGGGGGAGCTCGCGCCCACCCCAGACCCCCTAGCTTGGAACCGCTCGCTTCGCTCGCGCATTGAGTCTGCCTACCATGAGTATTTACTCACGGCACGTGCCTGTTTGGAATGTGTGATAGCAGCAACTATACAATTGAACAACGCATATTGGCTAGTACCTGGGTCCATGAGCGACCACGTAATGGCAAAACCATTGCAAATATTCGTGCAGTTCCTTTTTGGAGGAGCTGCACCATTGAATCGGTCCTGGAAATCTGCACGAATATTTTTAATGGTTTTTGCCATTACGTGGTCGCTCATAAACCCAGGTACTAGCCAATAGGCGTTGTTCAATCGTATAGTTGCTGCTATCACACATTTCAAATGGGTCTGAAATAAAAATAAAAATAAGTCAGTATTTTACTGGAGTGACAAGACATTGTGGACACCCTGTAAATAATATATTCAAAACTGATCGCCAATATTTATATCTGCTTACTACCTGCAGCGTAGCTTAAATTCTAGTCAGCGTAACTCATCAGAAAGGGCCGAGAAGACACACTTCAATGACTTGAATCTATAGGTCACACAACCTCTAGATTCAAAACTCCCAACCTCTACTTACAGTTTGTGAATCCTTATGCAATAGGATACCTTGCCCCCATTTTTCTTTATCTGGGTAGTTTGCAAAAGGAGTTTTAATGGGTGGTTGGTTTATCCGTTTTATGCCCTTCAAGTGAAGTGTTTACAAAATGGATAAAAGTAGTCAGTGCTGCAGTCAGTGTGTAGACAATAAAAAATTTGTAATTCTGTGTATCTATATAATGTCTTTTCAGGCAGTTGATAATAAAGAAGATTACCTCATTAAATTGGGGCAGGTCAGCAGTATTATTGATGAGTTGGATACGACATGTGTAGCTATTATTGGTGACTTTAATGCTAATGTGCTTAATGATAATTCTTTGTTTAGCAACCACTTAAAAGCCTTCTGTGAAGATAATAACTTGACCCTTTCATCCATGCGTAGTTTTCCTGGTGATAGCTTTACTTATGTTAATGATAGTTGGCACACCACCTCATGGTTGGGTCATTGTATTTGTACACCTGCTACGAATGAGGCAGTTCTGAATATGACAGTTTTGTACTCCTCTCATATGCTAGTTCTGACCACATGCCCCTATTAATTGAGTTTGACATTAATTGTATTCCAATGCTATCACAGGTAAATGTAAAGCGAAGTTAGACGGGTCCAAAGTTGATGATGAGGGCAGACAACAGTATTGTATTGTTCTGCTGAGCATCTGAAATTTAGTAGTGACAGATTAGTGCCTCTGTTAGCTTTGTGCTTTACAGTTTTACTGATACATGGTGTTTTGCCGGATACAATGTTATCCATTGTTTTGGTGCTAGTACTAAAAGATAAAAAGGGTAAAATCAACAGTAAAGATAACCATAGGCCAATAGCCTTGGCCAGTATTATGTCTAAGGTGTTTGAATATATACTCATTAATAGACTTGAATGTTACCTGTATTAGTACTAGTAATAACCAATTTGCTTTCAAAAAGAAACACTACTGATATGTATGTGTGTATGCCTTGAAGGAAATGGTCTGTAAATACCAAACTCTAGATGTTAATGTATTTTTGTGTTTCCTGGATGCCTCTAAGGCATTTGATCGTGTTAATCATGACAAATTATTCATAAAACTTGTAAATCGTAATGTACCTGGTTACGTGGTCCGTATATTAATATTCTGGTATAATCACCAGACAATGATTGTAAGATGGGGTGGGGTGGAGTTAATTCAGAGCCATTCTCTGTGGCCAATGGTGTCAGGCAGGGAGGGATATTATCCCACTACTTATTCAATATTTATATGGATAATCTATCTGTTGTGCTGAATACCTGTAAAATAGGCTGCTATATTGGTACAATGATTGTTAATCATCTGATGTATGCAGATGATCTAGTTCTTATTTCTCCATCTGTAAAAGGGCTCAGCACACTTTTGAAGGTGTGTGAAAGGTATGGGAAGGATAACGACATAAAATGTAATCCTGTTAAAAGTCATGTTATGATTATGAGGACCAAGGCCTACAAGTATATAAAATTTCCTGAATTTCAATTGAATGGTATGGTGCTGTCAGAAGTAACCCAGACTAAGTAGCTTGGTCACATACTAACTGATAGTCTTTCAGATGACTGTGATATTCTAAGGCAATGTAGACAATTATATGCTCAGGGAAATACTTTGGTTAGAAAATTTCATATGTGTACATTAGATGTTAAGTTGATTTTGTTCAAAACTTTTTGTACTCCAATGCATGCAGCTCATTTGTGGTGGAATTACAGGATGTATAATTTGAGGAAATTATAAGTTGCATATAATATTTTTAGGAGTTTATTAAGGACTCCAAGATTTATAAATGGTGCTCCTTCTAGTGTCAATATGCTGTTTGTAGTCAATAGGTGCCTAACTGTGCCAGTGTCATTCGCAATTTTGTATTTAAATTTATCACTAGGCTTGGTGAGTCAGTCAATAAGATAATAGAAGCCATAGTTAGTGGACTGGTTTCTGATATATTTTATAAATCTTAAATCTGGAAGTATTGGCGTAGGCAATTGTATGATCATTATGCACAGTGATTCACTGGCCTACTTAGTCAGTGCTCCAGACAACTATCTCTTAATCTTCTATGGACCTTTTGTATAATGTTTATACCTGTTGAGTCTGAAATAAAGTGTTTGTTTGTATCATAGCTTAATATATGCGTTGGTTCTTTCCGAATGTAACATTTACTAAGCAGCAGTGGAGGGGACTTACACCTTAACGCAGGTTCCAAACAACAGTCCCACCATGGGAGACCCACGAAGAAGAATACCTTGAAAGAAGGAAACTAAAATCCTAAAATCCGAGCCGGGACTTAACTAGCACTTTCAGAGATCCAAAACTTACAGTGTCTTATCCACTGATTCACTGAGTCGGATTTACCTCTTTATGATAACGTTAAAATACGACCAAACTCACATTCTTTAAATTTAAAGTTATTAAGGTACTTTCCTGTTATTCCGGACCCCAGGATATTCTCGCTTTTACGGTCCTAAATTTTAACTAATAATGTGACAGTCCTAAATTATGTAGAACCAAATTATATATATACACAGTGGCGGCCGCTCATTATGTGCTTACGTGCTACAGCACATCAGTTTTTAAAATACAAATAACTAAATAATAAATCAATAAAATTACTTATAATATCTTCTGTAATTTCCAATTTGATCTAAATTGTTTTCACGAATTAACTGTGCCTTCTCTGTATTTCTGTTTTCATACTTATGTGCTGTCATCAGTATAGCACCCAAATCGAGTGAAATCAGACAAAGCGCATGCGCAGACATGTCTTTCGGTCCAGTTTCGGATAAGGCGTGAATGTGCTACCAGTCGCTGCAGCACTTGTCAATGTGATGGACGCTCGATCGATTGCGTTTGATTTTTAAACTTTTTATGCGTGTGTGTGTTTTTGTTTACTCAAGTGTTGTACATAAATTACTAATTTTTATACAAATATGAATTCAGTGGACAATTTATTAAAAGTACCTTTTTCATCTAGAACATTAAATGAAAAAGCTCGAATAAAACAGTTAGGTAGGCCAACTCCCGATTTAAATTTAAGTCAGAAAGCCAAGGGAAGCAACAATCGAGAATATTTAAGACAATTTCACAGAAAGATTTATGATGATTACAGTTGGATTTGTGGTTGTGATGTTCGGGATGCTCTTTTCTGCTTTCCATGCCTTCTTTTTGGTAACAGTGATTCATTCAGTAACACGGGAGTGAAAGATCTTGGCCATCTTAAAGCACTGATTAGAAAGCATAATGAAAACAAGAAACATATAAACAATGTGTTGGATTTTAGTGTTCTCGGTAGTGTTAATATTGCAACACAGTTAAGTCGGGCCTACCATGACGCCATCAAAAAACACAATCAAGAAGTAGAAAAGAACAGATATATATTATCAAAGGTAATTAACTGCATTAAGTTTTGCGGTGCCTTTGAACTTGCCTTAAGAGAACATGATGAGAGTGAAACATCTGAAAATCGGGTATTTTCTTGGGACTCGTTGATTTTGTAGTTTAGAAAGTGCGGTAAAAGAACACGTAGAATCGAATCATGTTTTCAAGGGAACTTCTAAAACCATCCAGAATGAACTGCTAGATTATATGTCGGAAGTTTTTTTGTCGCTTTAATGGCAGATGAAACTACAGACATTTCTGAACATTCACAGTTGGTAATAGTATTTCGTTATGTAATCAATGGCGTGCCTACTGAAAGATTTTGGGGATTTTTCAACCCGGAAGGTCAAAGGTGATTGACAAGTTCTGCAGTAAGAAAGAGCGTCGCATGAATTTCATTTTTCGTAAATAAGTAAGTACTATATCTATCTATCTACCGTTAGTTGCGCAGAACATTTACTATAATTCACGATGAATTACTTCTATTTTATAATTTATCAGTTGTTTATATTATATTATATATATATATATAATATATATATATATATATATATATATATATATAAATTTTGTTGTAGTACACAACTGTTTTAAGTCACGAGCCGCCACTATATATATATATATATATATATATATATATATATATATATATATTGATGATTGGTTAGGTTAAGTTGTAATATTTTCGTTAGTTTTAACAAAAATATCACGACTAAACCTAACCAATAGTCAAAGTCTGGGGTCCGGGATAACAGGAAAGTACCGTTATTAACATCGTTTAAAGGAACCGTAAATTATATACTATATATATATAAAATGGAATTGGTGTGATGTGAATCAAAAGGTTTCGCGCAAGTAAAGACTAATTTCATTTGGTGCTCTATAGCGTGCGGTCTACAAAGATATCTTTAGTCTACAAAAGAATTTGCGCTGAAGTGACCTGACCTGACCTGAAATGACTTGACTTTATCTTTGGTGACGAATGTGAGGTGAAGGCGGACAATAAAAGGGGGAATCATGAAGACAAATATTAGTTCAATTACATTAAAACAAAAAATTTAAAGGACAAATAAAACAAACAATTCAGTCTATGGGACATAATGCCCGGTTAGGTTAATTGAACGCCCGGTTAGGTCAACTGTATGCCCTTGACAATTGGTTAGGTTAAGTTGTGATATTTTCGTTAGTTTTAACGAAAATATCACAACTTTACCTAACCAAGCGTTAGTTCTAACGAAAATATCACAACTTAACCTAACCAATTGTCAAGGGTATACAGTTGACTTAACCGGGCATCATATATTATAGAATGAATTGTTTGTTTTATTTGGCCTTTAAATTGTTTGTTTTAAGGTAATTGAATTTGTAAATATGTTGTAGACTGCTATAGTGCAAATGTGTTTGTAGACCGCACGCTATAGTAGCACCTCTCATTTCCCGAAAGTGTGTAACCCTTCTGAATAAATAATGGAGTAGGTTTTCCCGAGTACAATATTACAATTCTTAATTTTTTAAGAAAATATATTTACTAAGTGTATAAGTATATATGTATTATTAAATATTAAAACAGAATGTATATAATTGACTACACATTTTTATATGTTTAACAAAAATAAATAAATACATATTAATTCTAAAAGAACAGTTAACAAAACTCAAGAAAAAACACGAAACAAAATTACAAATAATACTTAGAAATACACATATTTTTTAATTAAAAATATAAATAATTATATTTAACAAAAATAATTAACTTAACGGTTAATAAACAAGTATAACTTAACAAACCCACAAAGATAAGTCTCGTACAATGGGATACTTCAGGAAAGGTGAATGACTTCGGACAGTTTCAATAATCCTGAAAAATCTCTCCTGGAAATGAAATACTACTAACAATTAAATAGTGTATTGAATTTTTTCAACAGCATTACGTCTACCCTCTTCTGAATACTGCAAAGTACTTAACCCGAGAAATCACGTGGAACAGAAGCCGTGGATAACCCATGTCAATTCGCGGGAACGGCGGTTAATTCTTTAGTGTGTGCTGGATAGGGTCACGGAAGCGAGCTAATATGTCGGCATTGAACGGGTCAAGAACTATACTATTTTTGTTAAGATTAGAGGCAACGAGGAAATTTTCTATAATTTGAAGTTGCTACGGTTGATCGCATTTAAAGATCAATTTAGTTTGTTTTATAGATACTTTATGATCAGTTGGATTAAGTATCTGAGGACTAAATTGCTCCTATCAACCGTCCGATAGTTGTTTTTGTGTTGATAAGTGCGCTTTTCGAAGTCATCCATTGCACCAATGTCCCATTCCACTTAAGAAAAAATTTATCATACACTAAAATCAATTCGGGATGAGAATATTTCGGTTATCGACAGAACGGAAGGCAGAAACTGTCAGGAAATGTACAATGGTGAAAGGATGACTTCAAAAGCCGCATTTATGAATGCAAACGCAGCTACAGCGTGGCTCATACGAACAATTAACAAAACTTTTAGTGGTGTTATACCTTTCCCGTTAAAATACACGGTAACTGTGTAATTTGAATATTATATTTTATACACACACACACACACACACACACACACTCTCATTTAAGTATTTTCAAATTGTTCCCAAATTCTACTGTTTATTTTCTGTAACTTCACTAGTTACTAAATTAATATAAAACAAAAAACTTAAGAGGTATTCGAAGGCATCCTTTTGCTTTACAGAGAATTACACTCCTTCATAAATAAAAAATTCATCAGACACAAATAACAAATCAGAAATTAACATTACATATATATATATATATATATATATATATATATATACACACACACACACACACACGATGGAGATAAACTAACAATGCTACGGGTAACTTACAAAAACAAGATTCTAACTGGGCACTATAATACCATTTCCTCGAATTGGGTTCGAACGATTTGGTTATACAATTAATTTTCATTCGAAATGAGGTACCTTCTTTGTACCAGTGCTAACAAAAGATATTTTTATAAGTTATCCTAAAAAGAACACTTTTTTTTTTTCAGCTTTTATAATGCGTGTAAAGATAATACTTTGGATTATTAAAGAAAAATATGTAATGAAAACCATCAAAAATAATGTACGATGTACGCGTTTGTATATATTTTAAATGTACAAATTTAGGAAGACAGAGATTATCCCCCAAACGTTTAACAACAGTTGACGACAAAACATGTTTGCGCGGTCAGACGAAACTAATGTAAAAATAATGAGTGCTACAGTTAATTAATTAATAATAATAATGATAAATAATAATAATAAATGATAATAATAATAAAAAAATTCATTAACTTTTGAATTTTAATTTCCCTAAATTAATTTTCGAACCCCCAAAATTGTAATGAATTAATAAACTCTTCTCCTGATGATGTTTTTGAGTTGTGAGGCGAGAGTGGCCCCAAAATTGACTTGACTCTCGGAGGGAAATGGCTGTCTCTGAGGAATAAATCTATAAAAAGAATTATTCAATTAGTAATTGTATTAAGTAATTAAAGGATAATGCAATTTTGTAATGAATATTTTAACTAATTAATATAATTTACTAAATAAATAATTGGTGTAATAATAATTTTTAACGAATAATTGATTCAGTCACTAATGATGAAATTAATTAATAATAATTAATAGATAGATTTTATTAAATAATTAATTCGTTTATTAACAATTAGGAAATACTTTATAATTATAATATGGGCTAATAAATTTAATTACTTAAAAACCGGTTAATTAACTAATTAAGTGTGGATTAAATAGTTGTAATTCAATATTTTTTAAAATTAATAATTAATACAAAATTTATTAATTTAGGAAGTAAAAATTAATTAACAGACGAAATTAAATAATTTTTAATTATAATATAAATAAATAAATAAATATTGGTTAAATATGAAGTATGTATTAAAAAGATTGGTTAAATTATTTAAAAAAGAAAAATCTTACAAAAAGGACGTGTTATAATTTTTAATTATAATATAAATAAATAAATAAATATTGGTTAAATATGAAGTATGTATTAAAAAGATTGGTTAAATTATTTAAAAAAGAAAAATCTTACAAAAAGGACGTGTTTTGAAACTTTAGATTGCCATTATTAAATAATTAAATTAAATAATTTTTAATTATAATATAAATAAATAAATAAATATTGGTTAAATATGAAGTATGTATTAAAAAGATTGGTTAAATTATTTAAAAAAGAAAAATCTTACAAAAAGGACGTGTTTTGAAACTTTAGATTGCCATTATTGTAACTGAGAAACAATTTTGTAAATACATTAGTTGGCCTGAGCGCTGTGCCAGTTTCTGGCCCT
The DNA here is from genome assembly GCA_023014485.1 of Bathynomus jamesi. Lineage (NCBI taxonomy): Eukaryota > Metazoa > Arthropoda > Malacostraca > Isopoda > Cirolanidae > Bathynomus > Bathynomus jamesi. The sequence goes on along the minus strand of JAJOZX010009385.1, from coordinate 65,434 downwards.
CCTCAATGATTAATATTATTCAGTAAATATTTTTCCCATTTTAATTCTGAATGACAGTGGCTAATAAAGTGATTAAAACTGGTGCTAATTTTTTTGCTATTTTTAGCATACTTTTGCTAATGTAAATATTTTACCCGGTTTTTTTTTTGTCAAAGACTAGCTTTGTTAGTATTATCAAATTCTAAAAGGAAAGATTATCGCTATATATTTTTTGTTATTTATTTGGCTATATAATTTTACATCTGATATAGAATTTTAATTAACTAGAATTCAAATTTAGTTAATTACTAACCAGTGGCGTAGCGGGGTTTTTTTTGGAAGCGGGGGCGAGCAAAAGGGTTATAAATTTCCAACTGGACACGACAACGAATTACATAATCCAAAACTCAAAATTTAATATATAAATTTGTAATAAAAAGGAATATTGATTTATTCCTAATTTGTCATAGGACAAAAAAATGACAGATAGAAGGTTGTTTATTATTAGGATAGGCAGAAATAAAACATAGGGATCATAGAAATTAGACCTCTCTCTCTCTCTCTCTCTCTCTCTCTCTCTCTCTCTCTCTCTCTCTTCTCTCTCCTCTCTCTCTCTCTCTCCTCTCTCTCTCTCCTCTCCTCCTCCAACAGTAGTTAGTCCTTCTCCAACAGTAGTTCATCCTACTCTCCAAGTAGTTGATTCAACTACTTCGGGAAACGACTCAGGCCAGTTAGGAGAAATCACAACTTAAAATCTCTCAAAACTGTGCTCTTCAATGCTAGGTCAATTAGAAACAAACTAATGGGATTTATAGCACTAGTCAAAACTGACAACTTTGATATCATAGGAATAACGGAATCCTGGATTCATTCTGAATCAAGGGATTTTGTAGGAGAGTTTGAAATGATGTTACAAAATGTTTCACAAAGATAGGAACGGAAGGGAAGGTGGCGGTGTACTTTTGTATGCTCGGGACTTCCTACACCCGGTAAACAGTAATATCGTATCTGCTCATGAATTGTTGGGAATTGATCTAAACCTAAATAATAAAGTAGTGCATCTACTTCTAGTATATAGGCCACCTCACTACCCCGTTGATAAGGATATAAACTTGTATAACTAATTAAGCAGAATAGTGAATAACAAGATTAGTGTGATTTTTGGTGATTTTAATTGTGGTAATATAAATTGGGAAAACAAAACAGCTGATGCTGAGGGCTCAAGACTGTTGGAATTTGCCGATGATAACTTAAGTCAATGGGCTGACGGTCCTACAAGGGGTAATAATAAACTAGACCTCATATTCACGAATGAAGATGACCTAGTCTCTAACCTGACTATTGGTGAAAATTTGAGTAACAGCGATCATAATTTGATTAGGTTTGACCTCAGGGTTCCAGTTAATGCACGCGAAAAGACTCGTGAAAGACTAGATTTCTCGAGAGCAAATTTTAAAAGCTTCCGAAGTAGTTTAGACACACTCGAAGTTCTAATAAGTGAGGATGTCAGTGTCACCTGGAGCTAATATAGGGATCAATTTAGAATATTACAGAACACTTTTATACCCACTAAAATAGTTTTCTTGCGAACAAAGTCGCTGAAATGGTTTAACAACGAAATTAGCAGTGCTATTACGGGAAGAAATAGACTACAAACTACTTAAGTCACATTTTAACCAGACTAATTCAGAAAACTATATAAACCTACGTAGGAGGGTTAGATCCTTAATTAGATCAGCCAAACGTGATGAAGAAGCTAGAGTTAACCCTGAAGAATTTTTTGCCAATGTTAATAGCAGAAAGCCAATTAAAAATTCTGTAGGCCCCTAGAAGATAGGGATCTTTTCCGTTTCATGTACTGTTTCCGATTTTGTTGAACATAAGATATTTCAAAAATGTAAGTTTTTATTTGGAGAAATGAGCCGTTCAAAAGTTATGTTTGTTATTGTAATTTTGTATTAGGTAAAAAACTATAACACTACAACTGAAAACTAATACAAGAGTTATTGTATTCTTTAGTAATATTGGCTTATGTCACTAAGTATTTGTGTGAATAGATTTCGACCGTTATTTTTCTGTCCGTTAAGTTAATTGAATGCCCGGTTAGGTCAACTAAATACCCGGTTAGGTTAACTGAATGCCAGTTTAGGTCAACTGAATGCCCGGTTAGGTCAACTGTACACCCTTGATGATTCGTTAGGTTAAGTCGTGATATTTTCGTTAGTTTTAACGAAAATATCACAACTTAACCTAACCAATCATCAAGGGTGTACAGTTGACCTAACCGAGTATTCAATTAACCTAACCGAGCATTCAGTTGACCTAACCGGGCATTCAATTGACCTAACCTAACTTTTGAACTGCTCATTTCTAAAAAAAAAGACTTACATTTTTTAAATCAGCGTAAAAATCTACATTAAATATCTTATTTTCAACAAAATCGGAAACAGTACATGAAACGGAAAAGATCCGAAGATAGAAATGGCGTACTGAAATGTGGTGATAAAGATATATAGCTAATACGTTAAACGAGTTCTTCGTTATAGTCTTCACGGAGGAAGACACAATTGAAGTGCCAAGTCTTCCGATTACATATGACGGTGACCATCCTGTAGAGACCATAAGTTTTACGAGAAATGAGGTACAGCAATTAATTGATAAGATGAATAAATACAAATCACCTGGCCCCGACTTATTTCTTCCAAGGGTATTAAAAGAGGTTAACCACAATGTTGCTGATGACTTAGTAACCATATTCAAATAATCACTCGAGTAAAGGAAAGTTCCAACCGACTGGAAGTTATCAAATGTAACACCACTCTTTAAAAAGGGTGATAGGGAAAATCCTTGTAATTACCGCCCGATCAGTTTAACATCAGTTGTCGGCAAACTGTTGGAATCCATCATTGCAAAACGTATTGTGTATCATCTTGAATCTAACAATCTAATTTTTTATTCTCAACATGGATTTAGGCGACATAGATCCTGTCTGACAAACCTGTTAGAGTTTTCCCATAATATGCATACACTATACGATGCAAGAAGGGCAATAGATATAGTGTATCTCGACTTTCAAAAAGCCTTTGACAAAGTCCCTCACGCGAGATTGATGGCTAAAATCAGAGGACTAGGAATCACCAGGCTCATTTCCAATTGGATTGAGGATTGGTTACAAAATAGAAAGCAAAGAGTGGTAATAAATGGAGTGGCTTCGGAATGGGCGTCCGTCACCAGTGGTGTCCCACAGGGTTCCGTTCTGAGTCCTTTACTTTTTATCATCTATATTAATGATATAGACGTAGGGCTTCTAAGTACAATCTCCAAATTTGCATACGATACGAAATTAGGAAGCAGTGTAGGTACTAAGGAGGGCATAAGAACGCTTCAGAATGAGCTTGATAGGTTGGGCGAATGGTGTGCTACTTGGCAGATGCCATTCAACTTGGACAAATGTAAGGTAATGCACATAGGTTATAAAAACGCAAAGACCGATTACTCTCTCTTGGGAAGGAACTTGACTGGGACCGATCTAGAGAAAGACTTAGGAGTCTATATCAGCAATGATCTGAAACCGTCGAAGCACTGTGCAGAAGTCGAAAAGAGGGCCTTAAAAATATTAGGTTATATTAAAAGACAATTCCAGTTTCGGAACAAGGAGACTGTAATGTCCCTTTATAATTCACTAATCAGACCTCAACTGGAATACTGTGCGCAGTTTTGGTCTCCATTCCTCAGGAAGGATATAGAAAGGTTAGAAAGGGTACAAACAAGGGCTACAAAATTGATCCTTTCAATGAGAAGAATGCAAAACTACCAACGGAGATTGGAGCGCCTAAATCTGTTTACCTTAGAGACGAGGAGGTTGCGCGGTCAGCTTATTCAAGTCTTCAAGATGCCCAATGGAATAGACAGGGTAGATTACAGAAACTTATTCTCACTTAATGCCAATCCGACAAGAAATAATGGGTTTAAACTGGAACTAAAGACATTTAGGATCTCTGTCTGCGGGAATTTCTTTTCCTATAAAATAGTTAATATCTGGAACCAACTTCCCTCAGAAGTTGTTTCCACCCAAAGTGTAAATCTGTTTAAAAATAGGCTAAACAAAGTACTGAATACTCTCATGGTTTAAGACTAAAATATAACGTAACTCTGCTTGAATTCGCTTGCACGGTGTCTCTGTGGGCATGCTAATTATAGAGCATTTTATATATTCTCCACTTTCCTGTAAAATTTCCTTAGCTACTTTTCCAGTGTCAAGGTATTTTCTTCAACCTTTTTCCGTACCTGCCTCTGGCAGGGAGGGAGCGGAGGGTGGGGAGAGAGCTTTATACTTTTCTATCCAGTTTTCTACTACTGCTAGGATAGTTGAAAGAAAAATAAATTTGTTTAATAACAGGAACCTCTCAGAGTGGGCCAGAAGGTCTTTGAGGCTTCCTCTTGTCCTTGTAACTCTTTGTAACTCTCTCTCTCTCTCTCTCTTTCATTGCCAACATTTTTTTGTGACTGGTCCTAGATTTCCGACTAGACCAGATATTTTTCCGATCAGGGGTGGCAGTCCCCCCCCCCCCCCCTGACCCCTCAAGCTACGCCACTCTTACTAATACTCACTCATTTTAGTAAATATTGTACTAATTTGTGAGACTGAGAAATGATATTTTAGCATATACAATTAAAACAATGGTAAAATTTAAAAAAATTTGGTAATTTTTTTACTATCAGTCCGGTCTCTGGAAACTGAAAATAAAGTTTACCATAAGACTCTTTACATTTTTTTAAACAACTTTTATGCAGTACAATATGAAGGCAAATGCCGATTAAAGCTATAAAATTAATGTTAAGAAATTATTTTTTTGAGCAATAAAATCGCGGATCATGTTTTTGGGAGTGATAAAATTGCTGATCCCACAAAGGTTAGGAAGGTACCGCTAACAAAATTGTGGGGTTTGACCTGAACTCATAAGATTTTAGTGTCACGATGGCGTCGGTTTGCGATGGTTGTAATTATTCACTGTGTTTAACTTCATGCAAATTTTTTGATGATGAAGAGGCTGCATTTAATTTTTATGTAGAACACGGTGTATTGCTAAAAGAATTTATTTGCCCTAAGAAAAACAAGGAAGGTATTGTATGTGGTAATAAGTGTGTGTTCGATAAAAACAGAAAAGCATTTCGTTGCCATATACAGGTAAGAGTAGTACCTAAAATTAGGTTAGGTAGGTTAGGTTAGTATAGTTTTACGGTATATATTATATATACAGTGAATATATACAGTGTTCGTTTTACTATATATATATATATATATATATATATATATATATATATATATACCTTTTAGGTCACTCATGTTGGCTGTTTCTAAAATTTCCATAATTTATATATCAATGGATTCGTTTTTACATCGCGAATGCGCCCTAGATAGTCTCTACTGAAGGAATTACCCTCACTTTAGGGCATTTTTTCACACTTATACCCCAAAACAAACTTCGTGTCCTAACTTAGTTTTGGGCCAGTTCCCTCACTTGAGACTATCCAAATCGCATTCCTGGTGTAATAACGAATCCATTGATCTATAAATTATGGGAATTGAAGAGACCGGAGTGATAGTAAAAAAATTACCAAAAATTTCAGTAAATTTATTTATATTTAAATTCATTAATAAAGTCTAAAATTTAAAATGGTATCTTTCTGTTAATATATTCTTATAATATCCACTTGATAAGTGATAACAGATATAAAAGTGGTACCTACTTTTTTTATATAAAATTTTGCTTCTTGTAGCTTCTTTACCCAAAAATGTTGAAACTAGGCCTCCAAAATCTGATAATAGAAATAATATTTAAAAGCGTGTATCTCAAATGTACCATATCGCCGTATAAAGAAAAGTGCTGTGAAGAAAAGTAAAAGTATGAAAGAAGAGAAATGTGAATGAGTTCATCTTATTCCCGACACATAGCCTACAACTGCTTGAAGGCAACCCTCGTGTTGCAGCTGAGCCGTCATCTATTCCTCAGTGATACGCCAATCATGGTTGCTTTGATCGCGAGCAAACACTAATTATTTTATTATTAGTCTATGATATTCAATCAAAGCAATCATGGTCGGGGTATCAAAGCGATCCTTCTGAAAAGGATGTTCTTTTTTGATTGCAAAACCCGCGAAAAAACGTAATCACATTAATTTTTTTTATTTTGTGATCAAACCCAGATCACAAAATAAATTAATGTTTGCACATAACCTCTTCGTTTGACTGTTTCATGTCAGTGAATAATTTGATGCAGGTCTACATACAAACATAATATATATAGTGTAAAGTTAGTTTACAGTATATTGAATTTTAAATGGATACAAATTTAACAAATTTTAAGAAACTGGAAAGCTAAGAAAAACTTCAGCCATTAGGTTAAACAAAGTAAGTTAGGTTAGGTCCAGATTTTGCATGTTTGTAAACAAAAGTAATCAGCTGGTTTGCTTCCAGTTCGGTCACGAGCTTTGATACTCTATCACAGCAACAAACTCAATCATGATCGTGATAAATTGATGACGGCTCTAATGATCACTAACTTACATTTCACAACAATAAATATCATAGGCATAAACAGCAGTTAGAAAGAATGTTGTAAATTGTGTGTTTAAGTGAAATGATACAACAGAGAGGAGTGGGAAGAATAAATGCGTGAGTGTCAAGGATGGAAGGAAGAAATTGGTTGGTTGAGAAAAACGAAAGTAAGAGAAGACACACTGAAAGTATCGCCGCTTAGAAAGTGTGGAGCAAGTGTAGTTTACATCCCCTTGACACAAAAGGGGGGACAAACTACACTAGGTCAAAGTTGGGGAACGTAAACTACACTAGGATCTTTAGGAGACATTTTTTAAATGAATCCATCAAATAAAACGTTAAAACTAACGAAAATATTACGACTTAACCTAACCAATCGTCAATATATATATATAAATTGACGATTGGTTAGGTTAAGTCGTAATATTTTCGTTAGTTTTAACGTTTTATTTGATTAGGTATACGCGGACAAAGTTGGAGAACGCAAACTACACTAGGATAATGTAGGGGAACATAAACTACACTAGGATAATGTAGGGGAACATAAACTACACTAGGATAATGTAGGGGAACAAACTACACTAGGCACCACAGGGGTACGTAAACTACACTTGCTCCGAAACTGGACCGAAAGGTTTTTTTTTTAACTGAAAAGCTTAGAAAAGAGATTGCATTTTTTCACGTATCACTTTAAGCGAGACTAATGAAAAGTCGATTAGAAAAGAAAAAATAAGATGATTCCATGAAAGCATAAAGGAAGGTGACTGGGAACCTCTGCTCCAACCAATTCAACCAACGTACACCCATAACCACTATGAGAAATGAGCCTTACTAATAACTGGTGCTTCCAAAGTGGTCAAATATATAAACCTATTGATCTCTAACTGGCAAGCTTCAACATAATTGATTATCAGCGGATTCCAATGCTGTTTTATTGTACGAGTTTTCTATTACATAATTATTAAAAAATTCCAATATTATTAAAAAATTCTTTTCAGCGAGAAACAACCTTTATAATAATGATGAGGGTAGGCCTATAACAAGAGAATTAACGGTTGTTGCCGAATGATTTTTGTTAAATATTCGAATAACGACCATAGTCTAATATAATTAGCAAGTCTCCTCATCTCATTCATGAGCATATTAAAATCAATATTCGATAATCTACAACTTCGCTTACTATTTACAGTTACCATACAGCAAGTAATGAAAGTAATAAAAGGTTATATTATTTTTGTTTTCTTTAATCTGTATGTTATTATAACCGTAAGAAGCACAATATGAAACAAATCCTCGCCCTAATTAGAATTTACCAGCCATTCCAAACGCGCGTCCACCCACCATGACTTCATAACACTGTTGAGTGGGATTTGTAATTTGAAAAGCTCACGTAGGAGGGAGCTTCGAGTCAATTTTAGTATAAATGTTTATAAATAAAATGAGATTTTATAAGAAGACCTGGTAATTATATTAGACTATGATACGACTATGAATATACATTACTTGAACTGAAGCGCATGAAAGGGCAATAATATTTTTAATTTTATACAGCATTTCTGTAAATACACCATTTAATTAAAGTGCAGAATCTAATTCAGTAATAAGAAAGTATAACATTCTTGTTCACTGCTAATTTAACTTAACATTTAGGCGGTAATAAATGTTAAAACAATGGTCAGAACCATGCAAAAATTTATATTTCTGGATAAAGGAGATACAAGGGCTGTAAAACAATAAAACTTAAGCGATAATTGATCACAATCCGACCCCAAATATAATCTTTTATGAGGGGTATTTTGATAGATACTGCTTTAGTGGAATCATTCAAGGCTTATTTTCCTTCATTGCTATTTTCATAGACAAAAACTTCATTGGATGGACACAATAAATGATAGACAGCCTACCAGGGCTACCTTATGAAAAAGTTAAACAAGGATTATAATTAGTTTAGGGTTTAAACGTTGTTAAGCCCGTCTGCAGTTAGTCAATGTCAGGCTAATTTGGTTAGGTTAGGTTGAGTGAGGTTAAGTTTGGAATAAACTATCCGCCTATCAGGATATGTTGTCCACCAGAACGCTTTGTCTATCAAAAACAGTAATAGCAGTGATACTTTAACCTAACTCTTTTCTTAAATAACCTTTACCTTCTTCGAATTATGGGTCGGCGCTCCTCGAACACTACTTTGGGGGGTGAAGTTACTATCGCAGGGGCATCGAAGTAGTCGTAGCGCTCACTTTCCGCTTCAGAGAAAAACTTAAAGAAAAAACTTTTAATTTTCAAACCTAATTTAGTTTTTCATAATTTCAATATGTATATATATATATATATATATATATATATATATATATATATATATATATATATAATATATATACAAGGTGGCGCTCATAAGTATTCGTACAGAGCACTATTTCAGTTATATTCGCCCTTATCTTTTTTACCATGCATAGGATAATTATGAAAAGTTTACCGTTCGTTTGGAAAAATTTAACAAATAAAAAAAGTTAGTTTAACTTCACATTTAATGTAAAACATCAAAGAATTTGAGGAAAATGAAAAAGTTTTCGTACTTTTATTTACAAAATTATTTAATACTTTGTGTGTCCATCTTAGGCTTGAAGAAATTTTTTTTTATCAGTAGTTGGCTGTTTATTGATTAGAAACTGTTGGCAATTCTGAATTATAGAATTTTCTCTGTGAATCTTCATGGAATATGGCTGACTGTACACGTCATTAGTGTTGGGATTGTAAAATCGGGATTTATTAGTAAATACAAAATAACAATCATAATTTATAATGTATAAATGTAAATTAAGTTTAATAGATAGATTGTAAAAGGTAGAAAATGGGCCTATTCTGAATTTAAACAAGAGTACGTAACATGAACCACGAAGCCAGAACAACAGGTTTAGTTTTGTTCATACTCGTATTCAATGGTGGACAAGTACTGGAAAAAGTTACTTGAGTAAAAGTACTGTTACTGTGAGAAAAACTTACTCAAGTAAAAGTAGAAGTACTCTTTCTTTACGTTACTTCAAGTAAAAGTAAAAAGTAACTAGTTTATAAAGTACTCAAGTGCTCGAAGTAAAAAGTACCTTTGGAATATTTTTTTTAAGAGTTAAGACATATAGTACAGTAGTGACAATACTGTATTCAACAAATGATTCACCAGGCTGGGTAATTTTTTACTATCAGTCCGGTCTCTGGAAACTGAAAATAAAGTTTACCATAAGACTCTTTATATTTTTTTAAACAACTTTTATTAAGTACAATATGAAGGCAAATGCCGATTAAAGCTATAAAATTAATGTTAAGAAATTATTTTTTTGAGCGATAAAATCGCGGATCATGTTTTTGGGAGTAATAAAATGGCTGATCCCACAAAGGTTAGGAAGGTACCGCTAACAAAATTGGGGGGTTTGACCTGAACTCATAAGATTTTAGTGTCACGATGGCGTCGGTTTGTGATGGTTGTAATTATTCACTGTGTTTAACTTCATGCAAATTTTTTGATGATGAAGAGGCTGCATTTAATTTTTATGTAGAACACGGTGTATTGCTAAAAGAATTTATTTGTCCTAAGAAAAACAAGGAAGGTATTGTTTGTGGTAATAAGTGTGTGTTCGATAAAAACAGAAAAGCATTTCGTTGCCATAGGTAAGAGTAGTACCTAAAATTAGGTTAGGTTAGTATAGTTTTACGGTATATATAATATATACAGTGTTCGTTTTACTACATATATATAAATGTGTATATATATACCTTTTAGGTCACTCATGTTGGCTGTTTCTACAATTCCCATAATTTATATATCAATGGATTCGTTTTTACATCGCGAATGCGCCTTAGATAGTCTCTACTGAAGGAATTACCCTCATTTTAGGGTATTTTTTCACACTTATACCCCAAAACAAACTTCGTGTCCTAACTTAGTTTTGGACCAGTTCCCTCACTTGAGACTATCCAAATCGCATTCCTGGTGTAATAACGAATCCATTGATCTATAAATTATGGGAATTAAAGAGACCAGAGTGATAGTAAAAAATTACCCCAGGCTGCTGTCTGCAGCCTGTAGGAAAAAAATCATAATAATAATAATCACAAACCAGATATATTTATTAAATACTGAGTCCTGATTGGCTGGAAATGTCGCGCGCTGTATGTTGAGTTTTGATTGGCTGGGAAAATAATTCAAAATATCCCATTCAGTGCTAACTCTGCTGAGACGCCCAGAATAAAGTAACGAGAGGCCCGAAAAATAAGTAACGGAGTAAGAGTACCGATAATTCTCTGAAATGTTACTCGAGTAAAAGTACCCTGAAGAAAAGTTACTTCCAAGTAACTAATTTATTAAAAAAAGTCGTTTGAGCTAGGTAACGAAGTAATTTTACTTCGTTACCGTTCGCCTCTGCTTGTATTCACGTTCAGCCAATCAGGCATAGGCTTGTTGTCACGTGATACCCACCTCTAGTCTTTCCCAATCATGTTCTTAAAGACAAATTAGTTTTCAAATAATATCAGATATATATAAGTAAGATTTTTAATATCAGAAAATAGACCAGTAAAGTTAGTTGAATAATACAGAATAATTAGGAAATTATGAAAATTATTGAAATCATGTATTAATTGCTGTCCGCAAAATCTGCTCGATGAAAAAGGCAGCGCATCGCTAAGAAAGCACAGTGAGAAAACTGAGTCGACAAAGTGGGAGAGTCGTTGGAAGCAGTTTGTCCATCTTAAAATCGTTTTGTCTTCCATAATTAATGTTTTTCAATTTCTCTATTCAAGCCAGTGGGAAGTAGGGCCTCTATTTAAGATGAATTAAGAACAGTAAATTCAATGCATTACCTCTTACGGACAACGACATAGAAGCCTCTATCCGTGGCCCTAGGCTTTCATTTATGTCACGCGCGAGGCTACATCGTTTTTGAAGGCCTACTTGATTTTCGGCCAAGGCTCAACCTTGTCTCTTGAATTATATACCATAAGTGTAAAGTTAAATTAATTTGTAAACATAAGATTAAAAGTATAAAAATCTTGGTGTTTCATAAGAAAACAATTTATACTGGTCAAAATTAAATTCATGAGTTTAATACAACGGTTCGACACACAATCTTAATTTACTTAGTTGTGGTTTAGTGGAAAAGTTGAACTAATAGTTAAAGAATCATTGGTCACGTTACCATCCTTAATGTGAGTGTGTTGTCGTTACACACCAACCCACGTACGAGTCAATGGACGGTTAATCGAAACACCCGGGAAACACCGAACCCTTTATTAGTAAGCGATGAGTCGTGGTGGCAAAGAATTGTCTACAGATCTTAAGAGATCTGTTATTGCTGTGCACGAGTCTGGAAAGAGTTATAGGAACATAGGGGAAGAACTTCGAATTCTATTTACGACAGTTGCTGCATTTATAAAGAAATGGAAAGGCTTTGGAACAATCAAAACTCTATCAAGGTGTGGACCTAACAAGATTCAGAACGTACAATTAGAGAGAATGAAAGAATGGCTGCTACGAATTTACGAGTGACTGCGAGTGATATTTGCCAAACATTAAGACTAAGATCGATATTCATCCCTCTACTGTTTGTCGTACATTGAGAAAGAATGGTTTCCATGAAAGAGTTGCACGAAGAAAACCTCTGCTACTAAAACCGCACAGAGAAGCTCGTTTAAAGTACACCAAGGATTATAAAAGTGATGGATTTGCATTCTGGAATTTTTTTTTGGTGAAAATCAAATACTGCATTCGAGGGAAAAACATCCTTTCTATGGTTAAACACGATGGTGGTGGTAGTTTGCTTCTTTTGGAATGCTTTAGTGCTTCTGCTCCGGGAAGCTTGTTGTCATCAATAAAATCTTGAATGCGAAAAATATTAGGAAATTTTAGAAGAAACTATATTGTCTTTAGTTCGGGAGTTGCGAATGGGTCGCAGCTGGGTATTGCAACAAGATAATGATCCAAAACATAAATGTAAGGACATCATGAAATGGTTTCAACAAAAAAAATTTCAAACTTCTCGAGCAAGCCCGTAGCTAGGGGGGGTTCGAGGAGCTCAATGAAGCCCCCCCCCCTGGAAGTAATATTTTCTTTTTGAATGGTGATATTTAAGTTTTTTAAGAAGGGAATTTAAAAATTTATTTTATTTTAAATCTGCTTTATTATACATTTCCAACCTAGAAATAAATTTTCTTTAGCTTATTATTAATAGTCAAAAGTAAATACAGTACTGGTGCAGATATTTGTGTGTAATTACTGTACTTCACTTATGACCAAAGTGTGTGTATTATCATATATAAAATAAGATCTGACTCAGGCATGAAGGAAAGTGTTCAGACGCCCTCCAGACCCTGAAGATCTTTGTGTGTGGCATATTGTTCCCTGGCTTCCTTCTCTGTACCTTCCCACTCCACTTTTGCTACATTACCATAAAATTCGAGCCCCCTCCTGGGAAAAGCTGGCTACGGGCCTGTTGAGTGTCAAAGCCCAGATCTCAATTTAATTGAGAATTTATGGTTTGATTTGAAAAAACTGTCCGCAAGAAAACTCCTACTGTACAGACCTATTTCTATCCTCCCAACCGTCAGTAAACTATACGAGTGAGTAATATATAACACTGGTATGCATCAATTTTGCTGTCAAGGGTTTTTTAAGTGATTCTTATAGAGTTTTTCCTGCTGATTTCGAATCTGCAATCCGTTTTTCTCAATCAGCTCAGGTTATCCGGCTATGGCCTCATAAGTAAAATAGAATTTTTCGTGATTTTGTCAAAGCGGAATTGGAACAGTAACATCTATCATCACTTGTTTCACTTGTATAATATCTTTTTTTACTTTTCAGGCATATAGATAAAATATTTCATAATGAATAGAGCGTGTAAAAATGATCCCAATAGATTCTGCTACATATGTGGGACGGTTACCATGCCAAATAACCAGTCCCGAAGGGACAATATGAATAAAAAAGAAAGAAAATATACAGACTCCATCGACCTATTTCATATCTTACAGACCGCAGCCTTCCCTCACGAGCCGCCACTGTCTGAATGCTTCTTCTATTTCATATGCAAGTTTTATATCCATGTTTCTGTGTTTCTATTTTCAGGAGTTAACAAGAAGAATAAACACATTGTTGTATACCCTGACATTCCTTCTGCTATGAGACCTGTACCCCATGGTCCTGGAATTCCAATACCCGACCCACCTCAAACCCTGGACTTCGATGATTCTGATGATGAATCAATGACCAATGACCAGTCCCAGTCGTATATACCTCAAAATACCGCTTCAAATGAGCCGAGGCCTCTCAACCAGGCCAAACTTAATGATCTTACCAGGGATTTAGGACTTTCCAAATTAGCTGCCGAGATCTTGGGCTCACGACTTCGAGAGGACAACTTGCTGGCTCCGGGAACAACATTCTCCTGGTATAGGAAACGAGAGGAAGAATTCCGCAAGTTTTTTGCAGTGCACGAAAATACCTCTTCCTTGGTGTACTGCTGCAATGTTGAGGGGCTAATCGAATCCTTGGGCCTGCCATATAACGCATCAGAATGGAGGCTATTTATAGACTCGTCTAAACGAAGTTTGAAAGCAGTACTTCTCAACATTGGGAATAGGGTTGCATCAGTCCCTGTAGCACATTCCGTACAACTTACTGAGAGCTACGATAACATGAAAATTTTACTGGATGCTCTCGTATACGACCAACATAACTGGAGGATCTGTGGAGATTTGAAGGTAATACTAATATCATAAGTAAACTATTGCTATTGACTATGTTGTTTTTCCAAAGGTTATTTGAGAGCGTATAAGAACACTTAACTTCCCTACAGAAGTGATACAGTCCAATGCATAGATTTTTTTATCTGATAGAACAAATCCTCTAAATTCTTTAAATATTTTCATTTTTTTTCAGATTGTGGCATTTGTATTGGGAATGCAAGGGGGATACACGAAATACCCATGTTTCCTCTGCAAATGGGATAGCCGAGCGGATGAGAAGCACTCTGCAGTATGCACAGCGTGAATGGGCATCCAAGGAGAATTTTGAACCTGGGTCGCATAATGTCGTTTCAGTGCCCCTTGTACCACCAACAAATATTTTGCTCCCACCACTTCATATTAAGCTGGGCTTGATGAAAAATTTCATCAAATCAATGAATAAGGAGGGTTCAGCATTCCGATATCTCGAGAGTAAATTTCCTCATATATCTGATGCTAAACTAAATGCTGGGGTTTTGATGGTCCTCAAATTCGAACTTTGATCAAGGATACTCAGTTCGAAAACGCAATGACTCCAACTGAGAAGAATGCCTGGCAGCCATTCAAATCAGTTGTCACTGATTTTCTTGGCAAGCGTAGAAGTCCAGAATACGAGTCCGTTGTCGAAAACTTGATGGAAGCTTTTAAAGCTCATGGGTCGCGCATGTCCATAAAAATGCACTTTTTGTGGTCCCACTTGGACTATTTTCCTGAAAATTGCGGGGATTATAGTGAGGAACAGGGTGAACGATTTCACCAAGATATCAAAATAATGGAAGAGAGGTACCAGGGAAACTGGGATATCAATATGCTGGCGGACTATTGCTGGTGTTTGAAGCGAGACGTGCCCGAAGAAAAACACAGACGGAAAGCCAAAAAAACTTCATTCCTTCCTCAATAAACTTTTTTCCATATTCATTGTATGAATAAAAGTATTTATTCACACAATGTTTTCATTTTTCACGAGTGTTCTTATAATATTACTCGTATCTACAGTGTTTAAGCTAAAAAAATCAATAAATTTGGGGATAAAATTGGACTTATAATAAATGGCCAATAGAGAAAAAGCTGACCTGATTGAAGAAAACCAATATCATTTTCGAATTCAGCATGGTCGAATTATATAATATGAGTTGAAAAAACCCTCACAGCAGACAAAAAAATTTCATATGCATACCAGTGTAATCAAATAATAAAATTCATGTTCAAATACTATACAAACTTATGCACAAACAAGTTTGGCTTTTTAGGTAAACACACGACTAATGACGCAATAACCGCAATGTTAAAGGAACTTTATAGTAATCTAAATGACAAAAAAATTCAATAATCATACTACTTGAGCTAGCTAAGGCCTTTCACACAGTACCTCATGACATAATCTTCAAAAAACTCGAATACTACGGCTTAAGATGGTTCAACTCATACTTGGTTAACAGGACACAATTTATAGCACAGGACTCCCTTACTCACAGACAAGACGCATCTCCCACGGGGTACCCCATGAGAGCATTTTGGCACCTATTCCTCCTCTATATAAACAACTTCCACAGGTCACTAAATAGCTCATCCTGTTACCAGTAAGCGGATGATACTTCAACTATAACCTCACATAAAGACTTACTACTACTCCAAGCAACCACCAACAATAAAATCCAAAGTGCTTATATATGGCTTAACGCCAACAAACTGTCATTAAATATTTAAAAAAAAACCCACTTTTAATAATCACAAAAAAGAAATCGTTGCCCCCTTTAAACCTACACATAAATTCAATCCCTGTTCAGCGAGTGCACTCGGCCAAACTTCTGGGAATTACCATCGATTAAAACCTCGCATTCAAAGAGCACACTGAAGATCTATGCAACAAATTAGCTAAGGTCTCATTCATAAAAGCAGGTGCAGCACTCCCCAAAACAGGTTCTTCGATCTATATACTTCATCATGGTGTACCCACACCTACAATACTGCATTAGCGCTCTCCATCGTACATAGCCAGGTACACCTGGCTCATCTGCTACCGTCCTGAGCCAGGCATCTAGTCTTCTCTTGAAGACTTCAACTTTGACCCCTGTAATGTTTCTGAGGTCTTTTGGAGCTGGTTGAAAATTCTTGGCCCCCTGACAACCAAGCTATTTTCCTTCAGTATTGAGGGTGTCCCTTGTCGGGCCTTTAATTTGGGAACACTATACATTCTGCCTTTCCTATTTTCCAGCGTTGTCTAGATGGTAATTGGGTTTTGTTTGAGGTTTGGTACTAGTTTTTCGATAATTTTCCATATGTAGATTATGGTATACCTCTCTCTTCTTCTTTCCAGGGAGTACAGATTTAGTTTGCGTAGTCTTTCCCAGTAGTTGAGTTCTTTGCAGCCATCAGTCTTGGCTGTGAAATGTCTTTGCGTTTCTTCTTGTTTATTAATTTCTTTCTTTTTATATGGGGACGTCAAAACAGAGCAGTATTCAAGTTTTGGAATGATCAGTGTTCTCAGCAGGGGAATCATTACTATCTTGTCCCTCCTATTGAACGTTCTTAGTACCTGTCCCGCGACTCTTTTTGCTTTGTTTATTGCTATCTGATTTTGTGTCTTGAATTTGGCATCATCGGTCATTATTACCCCCAAGTCGACCGCTTTCGTGCTTCTCTGAATTTCTTGTCTATCTGGAGCATAATATGCAGTCTTTTTAAGTTCCTCATTTCTACCATATCTCAAGAGCTGAAATTTCTCGGTGTTAAACGTCATGTTGTTGTCTTCTGACTATTTGTATATTTTGTTTGTGTCTCTCTGCAAGGCCTCTACTTCGTTTGCATCGCTGATTTTTCTGCTGAGCTTTGTATCGTCCGCAAATGATGTTACTATACTGTTGCTGTTTACTCCACTGTCTATGTCTGTTAGCGTGATAATGAACAGGAGTGGGGCCAGCACTGTACCTTGTAGTACTGAGCTGCGTACTTCTGATTCTGATGATGATACACCTTGAATTTTGACCACCTGTAGTCGATTTCTGAGGAAGTTGTAGATCCATTTTCCCACTTTGCCTGTTATTTCCATATGTTTCATTTTATGCACTATTATACCATGATCACATTTGTCGAAAGCTTTAGCAAAATCCGTGTATGTGACATCATAGTTTTCATTGCCTTCAAGTGTATCTATGATATTGTTATAATGCTCTGTAAGTTGTGATAGGCATGATTTTCCTGATCGGAATCCGTGTTGATTTTCGTTGAATCTTTCCAATGTCTCCAAGAAGTCATAGATTTTCTCTGTGACTATTCTTTCAAAAATTTTGGTGAGGTGGGACGTCAAGGACACTGGTCTATAGTTTTTCGCTTGAGATCTATCTCCTCCTTTATATATAGGGACGATGTTTGCTCTTTTCAAGATGCTCGGTATTTCCCCAGTGTCTTGGGATCTTCTCCATATCCAGTATAAGGGTGTAGCTATTTCATTTTTACAGTTTTTAATTAATAGTGCGTTCCATTTGTCCGGAGCTACAGCTGAATGTCATTTCATTTGTTCTATAGCTGTCGCTACATCTTCTGGTGTAAAATCAAAGTCTGTTATACATTCTCCTTGCAATTTCTCTTTGAAGAATGCATCTATGTCAGGTATCGCTTTCTCACTTTTTGGGGTACTGAATACCGATTCATACTGGGCTCTCAATGTTTCAGATATTTCTTTTAGAAAAGAAAAATATCATATATATATATATATATATATATATATATATATATATATATATATATATATACACACACAATTTTATGAAATTTTAAACATAAAAAATAAAATTGCATCAACTTGGTTATTTTCAGATAAATGAAGCTTAATATTTATGCTAATTTGACGACTTTAATTTTTATCACATTTACTTAATAGTCAATCATACACGAGGAACACCGATATCAGCACGTTTCACTAACTTTTTTATTTACAACTATTTTATAAATCTGAGCTCAGATTATAAATCAGGGGCTCCAAAATACCAAAAAAAAAGACAAAATATCTTTTTTTTCCTAAGGATATCATAATGCATTACCATTAATTCCGTGAGAATTAAGTTTAACTAATAATCCTCTATATGACACTTTATCAAACGCTTTTTGAAAATTGAAATATGCAATATCTCCTGTTTTACTCTCGTCATATACATTTACAATATCATTAAAAAAATCGAGCAAATTAGTAAGACATGCTCCATTATTGCTCCATGCAACGGTCTAACGTACAGTAAAAGTTTCTCAGGGTACCATTTTGAGTTGTAACATATATTTATATATATGTATAATCGTCGTATATGTATATTAGTTGCACTAACAACCGGGAGGACATATGACATAGGAGACTACCGCTTAAGTGGAACCCGAAACATAGGCGACTACATCATCTACTACACTACACAGACCCAATGGCGTTTAACATCACTGAATTAACGAGAAGCATAGCTAAAACGTAGCCATATTTCTTCGTAATTATGATTTACGAGACAAAAATGGATCTACCTCTAAAACCAATTGGCCTAAAAGGCATAATGAGATTAATTAAATCTTACTCTTTGTCTGCTTTCATGTATGTCTTGATTAGGGCTCGAGTAATAGTCGTAGTCTTGGTGGGTCTGAGTGTGTGCAATGGGTATCAACTTCATGCCCCCACAGGTTTGGTCTACCCTTTCCAACTTCCTGATATCGATGCCGTAGCGATGCATAATGGCGTAAGCCTTCTGGAGGATGAGTGGAGAAGGATTCTGCTCACGCGTCAGTAGAAACACAGATTCTGCAGACATGAGTTAATGTTTATTAGATACTCTGCAGAAAAGTTCTATTACGGAATCACTGAGTAGTTATCTGTTTTAGTTAGTTTTTAAAACTCTTTAACATTGGTCAACGCTTTCAAAAACTTCTCAACAACTGATCAGGTTTTGAAACTCATTAACCAGTGGTCAGTGTTGTTCAGAACTTCTTCCATTGGTCAGTTAAAAAAAAACTTAACCACGGGTCAGTTTTAATTAGTTTCCTTAAAATCTGCTCAACGACTGGTCAGGGTTCGAAAACTTTCCAATCACTCTCTAGTTTCTTAAAAACTCTTTAGCCATTGGTCAGTTTCCTAAAACGCTTTAACTACGGAGTTGTGCATAACCTTTTGCTAAGGGGATGCAAACTTTACTGGACTGACAAAACAGATGTGTTATACATGTTTTAATCGATAATTTTACTGTGATTTCAGATCAATAACTGAAGGTAGCAATGACTGGTATCGTTGGAGATAGTGAAGACAAACGTGTAGGTGACCGGATTCGAGTAAATGCCTATCGAAAATGGATCGCTCAAAAACTTCATCGTAGTGAAAGATGAGTGACTGACAATTATTGGAAGAAGAGATACGACTCGTACTTTACAAAATTTGGCGAAGGCAAGCCCGAAAAACAGGTTGTGACTGAAAGCAGTGGCAAAAGGCGACAAAGTTGCACTCAAGTTGCCAAACTCATCTTGGAGAGGCGAAAGAAGGCTGTTGACCGGTCAACGATTCAACGATATTGCACGAGGCAAGCCAAGCCTTTTCATGAGATCCCAAAGCCAATGATATTTCCAACAAGCACTGATAATCGACTTTGGTTTTGCGATTATCTGCATCTGTGGGATAAGATGATTTCATGCACCTGGCGCCAAGTAATTAATTCTTCGTTTGGACTGTTCGTCGGCCATATTATCAAAATGACAGTGTATGGTCACTTTCCTTAGAAGATATTGTAGACCAATACAGCAATGGGATATTCATTTGCATTACTGCTGTCAAAATAATGTGGCTCATCAAAGAAGAAGGCGCTGCATGGGATGATGCATATTATCAGTAGACTATCCTTACACAAAATATCATTCCATTTCTTTCAGATCCACAGAATGTAACAGACATCTTAGAAATGGTTTATCTTTACGGTAGTGCCCCATGCCACCGTGCAAATGCCGCCCAACAACTTTTGAGAGACTGTGGGATTGATTTCTTTGATCGGACTCAATTGCCAGGAAATTCCTCTGATCCAACTTAGCAGAGCAATTTGAAACAATTTTCAAGTACAAAGTGGGAGATGTGATGCAGCAGGAACTTGGTCCCAACAGATATTATCAAAAGGTCCTCATTCAACACATTTAAACTATCCTCCAAGAGCATGAACATAACAGAGATTTGTTTGAGCGTTTGCTGAAAGCAATACGTGAGGATAATAGCAAACATACAAGATATTGATACATTTTTGATACATTATTGATACATTTTTGTATTCAGTCTGAATAAAGCTTTCAAATGGCATACTATTTTTGTGTCTTTGTTTACTTTGGTTTGCACCCACTAGTAAAAGGATATGCACAACCCTGTGCTGGTCAGTTTTGTGAAAACTCCTCAACACCTAGTTGGTGTTTGATTCTGTATTTATTGATTCGTCAGTATTTTTTAATTTCGTCAAAGACGGGTTTTTCTCAAGTAACCTGTCTAAGAACTATGTCATTTAAAAAAGTAGCACGGTCTGGATTACTTTATTGAGGAAGAGTGATACTACATTTAGTTTTAAGAATATACTGTGTATAAGGACAAGAGGAAGCCATATATATATATATATATATATATATATATATATTTTCTTTATTTTACCGCCGATTCGTACCGAGGGAGAGTGATACATATCTTGGCGAGACAGTGGGTGGGTGGGGTCACTGGATTAGGGATGGTAGACTAGGGGGTGTGAGTAAGGTCGGTTGCTGGATAGGCGGTAGGAGGGGTATGGACTTAGATGCGATGAAGCAGATGGGAATGGGTGAGGAAGAGGAAAATCGCTTCTGCTGAGAAGTGGGGGCCTTCGGCGAGTATGGAAATACTGGACAAGATAGGGAAACACCTGCGACGAAGAGCGGACAGGTTCGGGCATTCGACCAGGAGGTGTACGATGGTGATAGGGGTATGGCAGAGCAAGGCTGGTGATTTAAACATAAGGTGACCGTGTGTAATGCGTGTGTGTCCTAGGCGGAGAAGGGCTAAAATTACTTCTTTATGGCGGGACCGGTGGAATGAGGAGGCCCAGTATCCTAATTGCGGTTTGATCTTGTGGAGTTTGTTGTGTGTGGCCTGGTCTATTCCCGTTGCCAGATGGAGCGGAAGTGGGAGCGGAAAGTCGGGAAGAAGTCGGAGAAAGGGAGGGGCCGGGGGGAGGCCGGCAGTAAGCAGGTCGTCTTTGCCGTGCGGTCCGCCGCCTCGTTACCCTGGATGCCGACATGTGCGGGACCCAGCAGAAAGCGATTGTCTTGTGTCGGGAAGTTGTTAAAAAATGGAAGGTTTGCTGGATGGTGCAGACGAGCGGATGGAGGGGGGGGCGTGTTAAATCTCTCGAGGGAGAGAAGTGCCTTTGGGAGTCTGAATAAATGACAAAGGAACTGGCAGGGTGGGTGCGCACAATGTCGAGGGCCTCCATAATCGCGAAGAGTTCTGCTGAAGAAACCGAGGCCTCGCGGGGCAGGCTGATGCCTCGAGAAACGGCTACGCCAGTATCACCGCTGAGGCGGCCGTACCAGCCTCGAGCGGGAGCCATCTGTATAAATGGGGACAGTGTTCGGGTGTTGGGTTGCGTGTTCTCGGAAGAGTGACTTGTATACCGTAGCGATCGTGATATCTTTGGGAGGGCACACAGGTCCCTGCAAAACTTGATAGGAGTGAGGAGCCAGGAAGGGTGGATGCTGTATGAGATGGAATAACTGAGGGGGCGGACATGTTGGAAAGGTCCAAGAAAGAGCGTACCGCTTCAGTGAAGTACCAGCCCCGTCCCTGAGGTGGGAGTTCAGAAATCGCCGCGCATAGAAGTGAAGAGGGTAGTCTCTGCACAGGTAGGTATGTCTTCATGAGGAACAAACCCCGTCGGAGGGCGAGAGGGAGGTAATTGCATTCCACTTGGAGGCTGGAGTCTGGGGAAGAGCGGAAGCCACCGGTGGAGAGGCGGATGCCCCTATTCAGTACCGGGTCCGAGATACGGAGGCAGGCGTTGGAGGCTGAGCTGTTTACGACACTGCCATAGTTCAGCTTCGACGGGACTATGGTAGTGTAAAGTTGAAGGAGAGAGCGTCGGTCTGCACCCCACGTGGTGTGGGAGAGGTGATCCAGGAGAGCGAGGGGACGTTGGAGGGATTGCTTCAGGTGTTTGAGATGGGGAACCCAGTTGAGCCGTCGGTTCAGAATCATGCCCAGAAATCGCTTGGAGGGTACCACTTCAAGAGATCGCCGTATAACGTGACAGAGGGGACGGAAAGGATTGCGGGTCTTCTGCTGAAGAGCATACACTTGGTCTTAGGGGTGGAGAGGCGGAACCCAACCGACGTCGCCCACCTTTCCACCATAGATAGCAAGCTGAATTTGCCGTTGAACGACGGACAGCTCCCGCCCAGCGAAGTAGATCGCGAGGTTCCGCGTAGATGGAAGAGCGGATGGTGGGTGGAAGGCATTTTGAGACTGTTCATTACTATGGAAAAGCATAGAACATTGAGGATGCTTCCCCGTGGGACCCCGACCTCCTGCACGAAGGTGTCTGAGAAGACTGGACCCACCCGAACTTTAAAGGTTCGGGAGGGAGGAGGCCTCCTCTGATGAAGGTCGGCATGGCTCCAACGAGACTCAGATTTTGAAGCTGACTGAGGATTATTTTCCGACGGGTGGTGTCGTAGGCCTTCTGTATGTAAAAAAAAAATTGATAGGAAGAACTGTCCACTGTCGAAGGCATTCTGTATGTCTCAGCTGAGGAGCAGGAGGTGATCAGTAGTGGAGAGGAATTACCTGAAGCCGGACTGGGTAGCCGGGAAGGACTCACTTTCGAGGAGGAAGGATAGTCGCGTAGTGACCATTTTTTCTAAGATTTTGCAGGCACAGCACGTTAGGGCGATAGGTCTGTAGTTTGTGGGATCGAGGGAATTTTTTACCAGGTTTGGGGATGGGGATTACATGGGCCTCTCTCCACTGGGAGGGGAAGGTGCCCTCTATCCATATACGTTTTATAGGTCTAGTAGGAAAATTTGTAAGGTAGGGTTGATGTGCTGGATCATGCTGTACGGGATACCGTCCGGGCCGGGACAAGGGGATCGTTGAGAGGCCAGTGCCGCCTGTAGTTTACACATGGTGAACAACCGATTGTAGGTGGTGTCTAGGGACAATGAAGAGGAGCTATTGCTAGGGGCGGGTACAAGGAACTGTCCGCGGAGGAAGAAACGGCGGCGAAGGTAGAAGCTAGGTGGTTTTGAAACCGATTTGGGTTCGTATAGGAAGTCCGTTCGTTAGTCCGAGGACCGGGGGTCGGGAGGGGACATGTCGCCTCTCGACACCCCGTACCTTCTTCCAGATGGTAGCCGAAGGTTTGTGGTGGTGACGCCGGTACACTGGCACGCCAAGAAGCTTGGCGCGCTGTCTTCATCGTACGGCGGGCGATGGCCCTGGTGGCCCGCTGTATCTCCGTGCGATGGATGGGGAGTCGCGTACGGTAGAAGCGTCAAGTAGCCTTCTTCTTGCGCGTACGGCCTCCGTGCACTCTGAAGTCCACCAAGTTACCGTCGGGTGCTGGGTAGGCGAGGATCGTGGATGCTAGTGCACGCAGCCGCTATAACGATTGACTCGAAGTATGCGATGCACTCGTCGGAGGATAGGAAGTGGGCAGTCGTAAGGGTTTAGATATATTGTCGGGACCAGTTAGGTTTGCAATAATCCATTTTTCCGGTACCCGAACGGTCGGTCGGCCCAATTTAGCGTGAGTTGGATAGGGAAATGGTCACTACCATAGTCCTCTTGAAGGACTTGCCATGTGAAATCTAGAAGGACATCGGTCGAGACGAATGACAGGTCTATACAGGATGGAGTGCAGTTGGTGGCATGGTAAAATGTAGGAGCCATCATTGAGGCACTCGAAGGAGAGCTAAGTCATGATAGTAATCAGGGTCGGGGCCATATAGGTGAGAGTGTCTCCCCACACAAGGGGTGGCGACTACTGAAATCGCCCAGTATAGAAAGGGTCTGGGGAGTTGTTTTACCACCTCCACCAGGTCATCGCGGGAGACTTGAGTGTGGGGAGGGAGGTATATTGAGCAGATGGTATACTGTCTATCCAGGGAAAGCCGTGTAGCAATCACCTGTAACGGGATCGGATAGAGAGATTGTGGAAGGGGATTGCGTGGTGTACGAGAATGGCAGCCCCCCTTCGAGTGCAGGTAGTGAGACGGGGTGAATAGGAATATCCAGTAGGGTAGGACATGGGCCTAGTCCCAGAATTAGCTCCTGGAGACAGACCACACCGGACGGGAAGAGACAATCAAGAATTAAGCCTGCGTAGTTCGCGAATATTCCTCTGCAATTCCAGTGTACTATTGTAGTTTTCGGAGGGGCCATTATTTAACGATGGGGGATGGGTAAAGGTGTAGGTGCTAGGGGGTTGGGTGTGAAGGGAGATCGGGGTTCGTGAAGGCGAAGGATGGGTCAGGGGCATGGCTGGCTATCTGCTGTTCACCAAAGAAGGTATCGGTTGGCCAGTCGCCTCAGCGGGATTGCGGGTCGAGTCGGCCGAGCGAGACCGGAGGCGTGGATCACGGCAGCTAGGGAACGTCGTGGGCTAGAAGGTTTCTTGGTGGCTTCTGTGTTCGGGCCAGGAGGGGCGGTTTTATTTTCCGTAGCGGTACCTCCCAGCTGTCTGGAGTCTCACGGCGGACCCTGGGTGGCGATAGGGGGTACCAGAAGGATCGGGCAGGTGGGAGGAGGACGCGCTCAGGATAGCTGACAAGGAGGGGCCGGGGGTGTTGGGGAGGCAGGTACTGTTGGGGTGGAAGGAGTGAACCAGATGTTCTCGTGGGGGGGGGGGATATGGCACCAGGAGGAAAGGGCAGGTCTGTAAGACGCATGGGCGCGGCCGAGCTCCCTTGGCCATACTATGTAAATGCGCCAGTGCCGCATCCACTGGATCCTAGGGGGATTGGATGTTTTCCAGATTGGATCTCGTCGTGGGACGGGTCATGTAACTCGGCTACTATTGTCAGAGTCTGGGGGGTAGATTGGAGGGACTCTGCGGTGGGGTGATACGATCCTTGTAGACGAAGTTGGGTGTGGGTCCGAGCCGTCTTCTTAGATCTGGGGGAAGAGAGAGGGCTGTTGAAAGGCCGGAGGGTCTGGCGACTCGCCCGGCGTCTCCGCCTCGTCGGCTTAACCCGGGCATTAGGTTCGGGTGTCTGCATAGACTGCTAGGAGGGCAGGGTTCGAGGTAGCCGGGGCTGGGTGTTCTGGTCCCAGATTCTTGGGGAATCTTTAGCAGGTGAGGTGCGTCAAGAGGAGGGAAGGTGGGGGACAGGAGGTGTCGGTCCAGCGAGGACTCCTTTGAAGAGATGGGAGGCAGTGTCGAAGGGGGTTTGAGCGGCAGACCAGGGTAGCGTGCCGAGTGGACAGAACCGAGGGCAGCGGCGTAAGATACCCCCCGGCCTCACCTCCCGACTCCGCACCTTGTCTCGCGCCTCTCGGAGGCTAAGGAAGTCCGCTACCTGCAGGCCTCGGACCTCCTTCTCGAACTTGAAGAAAAGGCATTCGTGGGACGGACGAAGAGGGGTGTGCGCCTTCGCAATTGGAGCATTTGGATGTTGGGGCACTTGTCTGGGTAAGCGATTTCTCCGCAACGAAAACACAGTTGGTGCGGTTGTCGGCAAACTGAGCTGACGTGTCCAAACTTGTTGCATTTAATGCAACGGGTCGGGTCTGGGATGTATGGGCGGACAGTGAACTCGCACGACGCCGGTCTCCCATACCCTATACAATACGGTCGGGAGGACTAAGGTATTGAAGGTAAGAAGTAGGCGCGGGTGGGGGAGGGGGGTGCCTCCCTGTCGGATGTGAAGCGATGGATCTTAGTGACACCCTGGGGTGCGAGGTCCTCCAGGAGCTCGTTCACTGTGATCGATAATAGGCGGCTGGCGTAAATAGTGCCCTGACTCTGGTTCAGGCGAAGGTGTTGGGGGGACGGACACCGAGCATCCAAGGACCTCAGTGAGGGAGAGTAGGGCTTTCGTCTCTGCGGCTGAGCGTGACTTTATGAGGAGGGAGCCATCCCTCTGTGGTCGCACATTATAGCGGCTGGAGTCGCTGCGGGCTCGGAACGCCTGAAACGTCCTTTCCGAGTTGGTCGGAAGGGACCCAGAGGTAGGCCGGATCACTAGGAATTTGTGGATACTTGGAAGGGATAGGCAGGCTGTAGAATCGAGGTGAACTGGGATATCCAACGGTCGATAGGATGGACGTGAATGCCGACTTCCTCGTCCGCCACGTTGGGAGGCGGGACGACGCCGGGTGAGGGGAGCATACGGGGAGAGCAAGAAGCCAGGTTTTGGAGGCAAGTCTTGGATGGAACTTGACTTGTCCGAAGGTGGCTGAGGTGTGCTGGGGCGGGACCCCTGGCCCAGAGAGTGTATGTCCAAGGGCATGTTCAAGGTACAGGCTGGGGTCGGTAACGGAAGAGTAGAGTGTAAGTGTTCCGCTGCCAGAGGAGAGGCGACCTCCTCAAGACGTGGTCTTCCAGTTGTAGAGGACTCGGGGGCCTGGTTGCCCACCACCCGAGTTCTAGGACAAGAAGTTATAGTTTCCATACTTTATTAATTTTGTAGAACACGGACCCAGGGGACGCGGGAAACTGCCTACCGGTGAGAAAGGGAGGCCAAGCACAGACCGCAGGGGGCGGGGTATCTCGTCCCCAGGGGACACAACGTCGGTTTAAAAACGGGGCCCCGCGATGCGAAAGTTTGCCCTCAAATGGCGCAAAGACCCCAGTCCCCCCAATTCCACCGGCCCGGACACCCAACCATCCAACACAGTGACACCCTAAGGGCGTCACCTCCGGAGGAAAACACTGGAGACCCGTACTGGGAACCAAAGACTTTAGTTGCTCTTAGCCCGGTCTGCCCAGTAGCCTGTCCGGCATGGGTGACCCTTCCGGGGTCTAAGCCCCCGCCGACGTAGCCGACTGGGTCAACACGGGAGCCCACCCACCACGACAAGGTGGCCACAGGCGGGGAATATATATATATATGATGAATAAAACCACGAAGGAAAGGAAACACAAAATGGTGCTCAAGCGCTTTCGTCTAATGACATCCTCAGGAACACTGAAGTATATAAAAAGGTTAAGCCTATATATAGGTTACAGAAAGAAAAAAAGAAAAAATAAATAACATACATACACACACATACATATATATATATATATATATACATACATATCTATATATACAAATACATACATACATACATACTAGGGTTTCTCATTTCCCGGCCTTTTGCTTATCCCGGGATTCCGGGATAAAAATGATTCCCTTCCCGGGATCCCGGGAATCCCGGGATATAATTAATTATATTTAAAATATATTATAAAATAAATTAACCTAGAAAAGAGGGGGTATAATTATTATTTTTTTTTTTTATAGTCATTTAATAAGTTCTGCAATCTCCATGATGGCAAAATAAAATAATATTGCTGTGAAAAATATGTATTAAAAAAAATACTTTTGAATTACATAGAAAATTTTCACAAATAAAAAAATTGCTCCGTTCATTGAAAACTTAATGAATACAACGAAAAAAAAATTGCCTTTGAATTGCTTAGAAAATTTAAAGAAAAAATAAAAATTACCTTCAAATTGCAAAGAACTTCAATGAATTCAACCAAAAAAAATTATCACTGTGAATTTTTATAGTACGATTTCAAAAAACAAAGATGGTAAACTTCGATCACTCAATCTTGTTCTCATTTTAGTCACGAAAAGTCCTGCTGCTGAGAATGCCCTTTCCGATTCTATGACGTGGGTGGAATCGTCTTTAATGCATTCAAGAGAAGAGAGATGTTCTGCGTTTTTTCGCCCGTAGCCTCGAAGATCTCTAGTTCCTTTTTAAGGTGCTTTGCAGCGCTTGCTTTGCTGTCTAGTGTTCTTGATTTCTCTACCTCGGCTGCTTTAATAGCTGCATCAAGCCTTTCAGCTAGAGTCATCGAAGATGACTGAGGGACAGCTGATTCTTGCACATCATTATCTTCATCTGTCTCACTAGAGGTAGAATCAGCAGGTACTCCAAAAAGGCGATCTAACATCTGCTTTTGCTGATGAAATTAACATAGACTTGGTGGTAAGGCTGGCAAACTTCTGTCACTTGCGAAAGTTGCGACCTTTTATAATTCTTTCCACTATTGAGGTATTGTATGAGGCCAGTCAAGTTCTCATTCTTCTCTCTGTTATGCGTCGAATGAACGACTCCTTTAGTTTTTTGAAAAAGGTGTGTTTAGTTGATTTAGTTCGTTCAAAATGAAAGAAAAAAAAACACCTTCTGATGAAAGTAAAGTCGATTCTCTGTTGCCAGCTTTTCTGCTCCAACTTTTAATGGCTCCAGCGATGCCACAATGTCACGAATTACAGCAACTTCTTGTTTGTCAAGGTCAAAATTGTCCATATCTTTATTGCAGTCGATGAGAGCTTTCGATACGGATGACCTTATTTTGATAAATCGCTCCAGCATGGCTAAAAGACTATTCCATCTCGTTTTGGAATCCAGCAATAGATGCAAACTTTTTCCTTGTCCCTGTTGAACATATCCTTGTAAGATGTTATTCTTTAAAGGTGATTTGCGAAATTTTTTTGCTATTTTTCTGACTTATTGATGATTTGAGACACGTTGATTTCTTTACTACAGTGTCGTGCGATCCAAATGAAATATCTATCTCGAACGGATCCTCATCAAAGCGCTCACACAAACACTTTCAAAATCAATACTACGATTGAAATCTTCTCCATCTTCATCTATGTTGTCATTATGTTCGTCATCTTCAGTTTGAATTTCTTCAGAAAGAGTGATTGCAATATCCCGGGATTTCCCGGGACAGGGAGAATTTCCCGGGAAATTTAAATTAGCTAAAAATCTACCGGGATCCCGGGATCCCGGTAAAGAAACCCTAATACATACATACATATATATACAATAAACAGAGAAGTAAAAATAAAAAATAAAAAATTAAAACCTTAAAGGATTACCAGTGAGGCGTACAGATTTGTAAGGAAAAATATCGATTTTTAGCACAAGATCAAGTGGATTATAAAATACAAATTTATACTGGAACTCTGCCCGGGTTTTAACACACTGCTGCCTATGGTCAGGTTTCGATATATATAAAAATAAAAATAAAATGCAAATTAAAAGTTAATCGATTTTTAGCACAAGATCAAATGGATTATAAAAATACAAATTTATACTGGAACTCTGCCCGGGTTTTAACACACTGCTGCCTATGGTCAGGTTTCGATATATATAAAAAATAAAATGCAAATTAAAAGTTAATAAAGTAGAAGACAAGTTTACCAAAGATTTAATGTTTACCCTTCTTATCTAAATCTGTTTTTAAAGGAATTCAAAATAACAGGATCGAGTTGAAAAAGACCTTGCTTATGTTGAAGTTATTGAAAGTGGATAATGGCAGACTCAAGAATATTTCTATTAACAATGTTGCTTGAATGGAATAAAACTGAAGCATTATTCCAATCAATATATTATATATATAATATATATATATATATATATATATATATATATATGTTAAACAAAGACCGTGCATGGAACAAGGAACTCTTCTGGGAAATTACATCCATTATAGTTCGAATTATTATTCGAACTATCGTGGATGTAATTTCCCAGAAGAGTTCCTTGTTCCATGCACGGTCTGTGTTTAACATATAAGTTTCTCAGGGGACCATTCTGAGTATATATATATATATATATATATATATATGATGTAAACCCACAAGGAAAAATGGACATCATTCATTCATTTCACGTGTTTAATTGTGAAATTCATCCCATATACAGGGTGTGAAAACTTTCTGTACAAATTGTAATGGGGATAGCAACACCAAGACAAACCCTTTTCGTCTATAAGTGTATGTCCGCTGACGTCACCATTCGGCGCGAGAGGGCGCCGCTGCAATTGGCTAAAAGGTGAAGTGGGCTAGACTCGCGCTTGCCGCGGGCATTCTTAAATCGGACGTAGTACGCGTAACATGGAGCGCGTCACGACTGCTGAGATGGCTGACATGCATATGGTGTATGGGGCTACCAATGGAAACGGAAGAGCTGCTGTGAGGTTGTACCGACAGCACTTCCCAAACAGACGTGTGCCAAACCACCAAACGTTTGCGCATTTGCATCGGCGACTGCGAGAAACTGGAACATTCCATGCAAACATGCATGACACTGGTCGGGAGAGAAACGTGCGCACTCCTGACGTCGAGTCGGGCAGGCAGCAGGTACGGCCCAATCAACTTGCCATGGACGATACCCGCCCAAACATTGACGGCGAACCGTTCTTGATGAGCATGCACCCGTGTAGCATGTGGATTTGCGTGCGCCCATACGTGAGAATTGTGCATGTTAAACACACCCTCACGTGTGAAACAGGCCTCATCTGAGAACAGCACATAAGCCGGAAAATTAAGCTGCACCGCTGTCTGCTGCAGAAACCAGCGTGCGAATTCACACGAAGAGGGTAATCCCGAGGTTGTAATCCTGGACTCTCTGACGATGAAACGGATGTAACTGCTGCTCGTGCAACACTCTCCAGACCAGGTCGTGGTTCACACCGAGGATACGTGCAACACCTCGCGTGCTTGCTCTTGGATTGTCCTCAAATCGCCGTAGGATTTCTTCTTCCATGTCAGGAGTGCGCACGTTTCTCTCCCGACCAGTGTCATGCAGTTTGATAAAATGTTCTAGTTTCTCGCAGTCGCCGATGCAAATGCGCAAACGTTTGGTGGTTTGGCACACGTCTGTTTGGGAAGCGCTGTCGGTACAACCTCACAGCAGCTTTCCGTTTCCATTGGCAGCCCCATACACCATATGCATGTCAGCCATCTCAGCAGTCTGACGCGCTCCATGTTACGCGTACTACGTCCGATTTAAGAATGCCCGCGGCAAGCGCGAGTCTAGCCCACTTCACCTTTTAGCCAATTGCAGCGGCGCCCTCTCGCGCCGAATGGTGACGTCAGCGGACATACACTTATAGGACGAAAAGGTTTGTCTTGGTGTTGCCTATCCCCCATTACAATTTGTACAGAAAGGTTTTCAAACACCCTGTATATATATATATACATATACATATATATATATATACACATACATATATATAAATAATATATATATATATATATATATTATATACACGCACACATTTACTGCATACAACACACAGTGTAATTAATGTAAAGAACGACGCTTGTGTAGAAGAGCGTTCCGCACAAGATGAGGAGGGAGAACGAGCAAATGAAAAATGAGGTACCTCCCAGGATCGAACCCGGATCATCCAATTGCCGGTCGGATATGTTAACCACTACACACAGGACCCCGATTAGTCAGTACTCGTAATTCTCCTACATACGAGCGGAATCAAATGCCCTGAGGGGGCACCTTCGCCATGCCGTACATATATACATTTTAACTGCAAACAACACATAGTATAATTAATGTAAAGAACGACGCTTGGTAGAAGAGCGTTTCCGCACAAGATGAGGAGGGAGAACGAGCAAATGAAAATGAGGTACCTCCCAGGAATTGAACCGGGATCATCCAATTGCCGTCGGATATGTTAACCACTACACAAGGACCCGATTAGTCAGTACTCGCAATTCTCCTACATACGAGCGGAATCAAATGCCCTGAGGGGTCACCTTCGCATGCCGTACATATATACTGACTAATCGGGTCCTTGGTGTAGTGGTTAACATATCCGACCGGCAATTGGATGGTCCCGGGTTCAATTCCTGGGAGGTACCTCATTTTTCATTTGCTCGTTCTCCATCCTCATCTTGTGCGGAACGCTCTTCTACCAAGCGTCGTTCTTTACATTAATTATACTATGTGTTGTTTGCAGTTAAATGTATATATGTACGGCATGCGAAGGTGCCCCTCAGGCATTTGATTCCGCTCGTATGTAGGAGAATTACGAGTACTGACTAATCGGGTCCTTGGTGTAGTGGTTAACATATCTGACCGGCATTGGATGATCCAGGGTTCGATTCCTGGGAGGTACCTCATTTTTCATTTGCTCGTTCTCCCTCCTCATCTTGTGCGGTACGCTCTTCTACACAAGCGTCGTTCTTCACATATATATATATATAAGTATATTATATAAGTGGATCGTATATTTAAAGAAAATGTTATGCTCTCGCTCTCTCTCTCTCTCTCTCTCTCTCTATATATATATATATATATATATATAACACAAGGTGGGCAGTTGCGCCGCAAAAAGTTGCGGCGCAACATTTTTGGTTGCGCTTGCGCTTGCGGCGCAACTTTTTGAAAAGGGTTGCGCTTGCGCGTGCGGCGCAACTATTTCAGCAGAGTTGCGGTTGCGGTTGCGGCGCTACAAAAATTGTTGCGCGTGCCCACCACTGCAATATACGTTAAATGCAAAGGTGGGCAGTTGCGCCGCAAAAAGTTGCGGCGCAACTTGCGGCGCAACATTTTTGGTTGCGCTTGCGCTTGCGGCGCAACTTTTTGAAAAGGGTTGCACTTGCGCGTGCGGCGCAACTATTTCAGCAGAGTTGCGGTTGCGGCGCTACAAAAATTGTTGCGCGTGCCCACCACTGATACACACACACACACACACACACTGTATATGGCTCATCATTTTCTTTAAATATACCATCCAGTCTTATTTATTTAACTGCAAGCCACTTCACAAAAACTTCTATCCAGTAACTTTGAATGTGAAGCTCAAAATTTGTATACTTAGCGTTCTTTAATCTAACTGATAAATAAACTCATCCCATAGAATCTAATGAAAGACTATTAATTCATGAACACTATAATTTTGATGTAAATAGCTACATTATTTAACTAGTACAGTCGTAGCAAAGATACTTTATAACAAGATCTGAATTTCCGCCCATTTTTGCTTTAGCATTTTTTTTTTTGTCTTCTGCCATCTAGTGTTTGAAAAGAGAACTAATTATCTGCAAAAAAATTATCAACTTGAAACCATATTTAATATTTATTATTATAGTTCAATATGTAATAAAATATATCAGATCTAAATAAATTTATCATATAAGTTTGTATTTTTTGAAGGTTAACGTGATAATATTCAGTTTTTCAAAAGTTTTCGCGCGATTAGTTCTTACTCCATATGCTAGGTGGCGAGTATAGTATATTTTTAGCGGATAACGCAATAATTAATGGGAAACATGCTTTTTTCGGATCTTGTTATATATACTGCATAATCTTTGGTAGTACTGTAAGCATTTCAAATGTGTTGTACATTACCTTGTTTTTCTAATATACCGTTCGGGTCACACTTGTACTCCACAGAAAAAGTAATGTAGTCGGTGGCTAAAACTTGAAACTTGTCTTCGAAGACTAAAGGAGAAATTAATGCTTGATTACGTCATTCCAAATATATATTAAATTAAAAACTAAATTGAAACTTGTTTTCATCCTATGCTAATTAATTTCAACAAATCAAGCTGCGTGCCCCGGGGAAAAAGCAGACCCAGTTTCTATGTGTCAAATATGGGGGCACAGTTGGAAAGATAAGGACATTTATATAGTTTCGTATGAGCTTGCCCTAATGACCCCAAATAAGGTGACAACTTTTCACAAGTTAAAGACTAAATTAAAACTGAAAGTAAAATGATAAATTCAATTTTGTTTCTTTAACAAGAGTGAATTTTACTGTTAACCTCAGGGCATTATACCCCACATCTTGTTATGGACAGGTCAGTTTTATGGGCATCATCTTTGAAGATATAATTTTACTCTTACTTTAGCTATAATTAAAAGAACTTGGACCTTGATTTTAGCTCTCTTCTTCTTCGTTGGTTGGGGGGGGGGGGGGCGCGCGCTTTTGCGGGCATTTGCCCTTGGCCCCTCCTCCTTGCATAAAAAAAAACAACCTAATTATGACCCTTTGATTAATGGGGTTGTTTAACCACCTTCGCGTCATCAACGGTCATATGACGGAGGGGACCTACAACTTTACGCTACATAATCTTGAAGCAGAGGGCCGTTCCTTAACCCAGACCCAATGTCGCTTAACTTCGCTGGTCGACAGGAAGCGGTATTATGACATTGGCCACGACGGTTTTCTTGGTGGGTCGTGGTTCGAATTCTACGTTAAGCTGTAGGTTCAAGGTGGGGCAATAAACTTGATCTTCGTCAGAATGAACAATTCGGACAGAAGCGAAAATCAGGGTAAACCTGGGTATATTCAAGAATAATCGATATTTAGTTCCTTATCACTATAATCTAATCTAACCCAATCTACCTAGTCTACCCAATCTACCCTAGTTGGACCAACTTTAACTTATCACAACCTATTGTAATCACTCTTATGACCTAACCGGTGCTAGGAATATTCGGTCTTGGAAAATTCGGTCTCAGAAAATTGAAGTAAATCTATGAGCTCAGATAGCAAAAAATATTTAAATCCCATTTGCCAGCTATAATGAAAACATAAACGAGAATTTGAAAAGATTTATTAAAGGAATTGTTTTCTTGTTTAAAACTTACAACTAAAAAAGATACCCTAAATAATGGGTAAAACATAAAAGAAGATTCGGTCTTGGAAGATTCGGTCTTGAGACTCGAAAAGAAAAGTTAAAATGAAATTAAACTATGAGCAACAGATTTTAAGAAGGCAATTTTATCACTTTCAACATACTTTTGCGCAAGTATTTCGATGCGCGAGTCGTGTTTCATATTTTTTCTTTTTACTTGGCTTGTCTCCTCGTTGCAAATGTGAAATTTTAGTCTGCTAGTAACTGATGATTTCAATGCGGAATGAAATGCTTCAAGGACATTATTAGTTCGGGGCAATTTTTTTGACTTAACCTAGCCTAACCGAAATTTCCAAGACCGAATTTCCTAAGACCGAATTTCCTAAGACCGAATTTCCTAAGACCGAATTTCCTAAGACCGAATTTCCTAAGACCGAATTTCCTAAGACCGAATTTCCTAAGACCGAATTTCCTAAGACCGAATTTCCTAAGACCGAATTTTCAAGACCGAATTTTCTGGACACCATCTAACCTAATCTATGTTCGAGCATATACACCTTATCCTAGCCTATTGTAACTTAACAAAACCTAACCACTCCAAACCTATTGTAACCTAACCTGACCTCAATTACCCACACGTTAAAGGTATGGAGTACTTGATGATGGAAGGTTTGTGACGTCCTTCTAGAGATATCTGCGAATCGTATTTCTCTTCTCTGCGTGTTCTTCAAACATAATTATTTATGCATTATATAGTATATATATATATATAGACAGCTTTTCTTTAAAAAAAATGGTTGATTTGCTGAAAATACCATCTTGTCTCAATTTATAAATTACAAACATTAAAATTAAAGATAAATTGAATTTAGTGTTATTTTATTTATATTTTAAATAGTTGGGAAGACTAGTTAGGGAGGAGTAGTTGAGGAGTAGTTAAAAAGTATAATAGTCGAGTGGATAGTGGAATGAGAACTAGCGATTGAGGAGGACTTACATTGTGTTCTCGAAAATCATCCTCATTTTGAATTGGCCATTTCTCGGGTCTTTCAGGTAAAGCGATTTCCAGCACCTTCCAGGGATTTCCCACCCGGCTTGTTTCTTGTCCTGTTGATACCACATACCCAGATACTGCGGCACAGAGAAAAATGGGTATAGGTTAATGGTATTAGTTATCACTCATACATTTTTATTTTAATAATGGTAATATAAAATGCTCTCTCTCTCTCTCTCTCTCTCTCTCTCTCTCTCTCTCTCTCTCTCTCTTTACAACTTCGGTTGGAGGTAAATTATTCGAAGGGATAATAGCGGATAGGATCGTTCAGCATTTGGATTCCTACAAGCTGCTTGGAGACTCCCAACATGGGTTTAGACGGCAGGGGTCGTGTCTCATCAACCTGCTCGAGATATTCCACGTCATGTGGAATGAGTACGATAAGAGTAGGGCGATTGATATACTTTATCTCGACTTTGAGAAAGCCTTTGATAAGGCACCTCACAGCCGGCTAATGGCCAAAGTCTGCGCGCTGGGTATCGGTGGAGAAGTAGGTGTTATTTTATTTATTTGTTGGGTTCAAAATCCCAGCTGAGCCGTGAACGGCCAAATTCTAAAGGGCCAGTTCTATCTGAAGCCCAAGTTAGGCTAAATTAAAACTTACGGATTTGAGATCCTATTAGGTCCTACCTACCTCAGGGTTGCTGACTCGATGCGGGCCTACCTTAGACCTTTGTTACATGAATTTAATATAAACAAAAGGGGTACTATTTATGGTCTTCTTTCTCAACCTTGCAACAACAACGCAACCTGGACTATTGCACGATGCAACAATCTTGTATCTACACAACCAAACTGAATTGCAAGAGAGCTCTCTAATCTCTATCAGGCCACACCCTGTACGTACGACATCCCACAAACGAGTAGAAAGACGCGCAGCGCCCCAAAATGATGCCACAGCGTCCCAAACACTGATGCCACAAGAGCCCAAAAATGCTAGCTCTTATTAAGTGAATTTTTCACTAACCTTACAATTATGAGATGGATATATATACACCTTAACTTAATATATACAAGCAATGCTGCATCAATCAGCTTAGTCATCATATCGCCTTGGGACAACAATGGTTCTTCCTCTTCTAGATTTTCTAACACTCCTCACCGAAGAGGCATTGTTGTCGTTACCTTCTGCAAGGTTAGCCAAGCCTTCTCCATGAGGCGGTAACTCAAATGTTTCATCTTGACTATCTGTGTTTTTGCTGATTTCTAAAGCATAGAGTTTTTGTATAGGTCTCTTTAACTTTCCTCCTGAAGTCTTTACCAGTGCAGACCTAACTAAATTGTCTTTGCCAACAAACAACTCTTCAATTATGCCAAGCTTCCAGCATTGCCTTGGTCTTTCATCCCCAATCATTATCACGTCTCCCACCTTGATACAATTTGCATTGGAGCCCTTTACCTTGCCTGATGGGTAATAATTGAGTTCTGGCAAGTATTCCATCTGCCACCTCTTCCATAACTGATCTTGTAGCTCTTCAAGGTACCTGAACCATCTGGTTAACTCTCCTTGAGTGCTCTGGATAGGCTGCAAGTCTTCTGGCACACTGGGGCTTGATGTTAATCGTTTACCACAAAGAAAATGATTTGGTGTCAATGGCTCTGCATCCTGCATACTGTTGTAAACAAAAGTGATAGGCCTACTGTTCACCATTGCTTCTACTTCACATAAAACAGTGCAGAATTCTTCTTTGCTCAAATGAGCATTAGCTAAAAGTTTCTTTAATGGACACTTTACACTTCTCACAAGCCTTTCCCAAAATCCTCCCCACCATGGTGCTCTCTCAACAATAAACTCCCACTGTACCCCTTGGTGTGAAAAGTAGGATTGGAATCCTTCCTCTTTTAGCAAGGACCAAATTTCTTGGAGTTCCTTTGCAGCCTTTTTGAAGGTTTTTGCATTATCCGATATGATTTTATTTGGGAAACCCCTTCTGTTCACAAACCTTTTAAAGGCCAAAAGAAATACATCACTACTTAAGTTGCTTACCAACTCCAAATGGATTGCTCTGGTGGTAGCACATGTGAAAAGACATATATAACCTTTGTTAGGCTCCCCTTGCTCATACACATAGACTGGACCTGCAAAGTCTACTCCCACTACATCAAATGGGGCAGTATAGACACACCGTTCTCTTGGAAGTGGAGCCATCTTTTCATAATAAGGCTTTGCACTCCAACGCTTACAAACCACACATTTATGCACGACCTTTTACTACTTGTCTAATTTTGGGAATCCAAAACTGTTGTCTGATCTCTATTATCACTTCTCTAACTACAGCATGTAACAGCTTATGATGAGTATCCAGGATCAAAAGGTCCACAAAGTGTCCCCCAGAAAGTAGCAAAATTGGATGTCTTTTCTCCTCTGGAAGCCCAGAAAACTGTAGTCTACCTCCTACTCTCAATAAATCCTGATCCAAAAACACATCCAAACCCTTGAGAGCAGAATGTGTTGGTAGAACCTGTAATGGATGGCTGGTGAGCAATCTCTCTCTTCACCAAATTTTTCCTTCTGCACATATACCACCCAGTATTTCCTGGCTTGCTGAATCTCGTTACTATTCAGAATTCCTTCCCTTCTTGTTTCTCCCTTAATATTGTTGGTAAATCTATATACCCATGCTGTCACTCTTAACAATCTTTTCAGATTGCTAATGTCCTCAAGCCTCAATATGGGGTCTTGCTGCATAACTTGACAACTGTTCACAGCGGATTTTCTCACCTCACTCACCCATGCTTCTTCAGCCTGGCATTCTCCTACAATAGGCTGATTAGAAGGCCAGTTTTCACTTCCAAGTTTTAGCCACTCTGGCCCATTCCACCACAAACTTGACTGTGCAAGATCTTTCACTGAAATTCCTCGTGTTGGTAAATCAGCGGGGTTTTGGGTGCCTGGACAATGCTTCCATTGCTTGGGATCTGTGTGCGCTTGAATTTCCTCCACCCTATTGGCAACAAATGGTTTCCATTTCCTTGCCTGACTTCTTAACCAGTGCCAAACTATAGTGGAGTCTGTCCAATAATAGCTTGGAATTTCATAGAGGGCCAAAGACTTTTGCACTGTAACTGCAAGCCGACTAGCAATAACGGCACCCATCAATTCCAACCTTGGAATAGAAAGCCTTTTTAAAGGTGCTACTCTGCTCTTTGCAGCAACCAACCTGCAACTTACTTCCTCTTGCAATGTGCCTCTAATATAAATACAAGTTGCATAGGCTTCCTCACTTGCATCACAAAAGATGTGCAGCTCCAAATTGTCTGGACTATTGTTCAACTCTCCAAAGTACCATCTTGGGATTTCAATGTCTCCAAGATGTGCCAATTCTTTGAACCAATATTTCCACCTTACCACCATATGATCAGGTAACTCTTGGTCCCAACCAAGTCCAATTTCCCAGAGGCTCTGAAACCAAATTTTTGACTTTATCACAAAGGGAGCCAGGAATCCAAGAGGATCAAAGACCTTTGAAGCCAAACTAAGAGCTGTACGTTTTGTCCACCTTGTCTCATTCTCAGCCAGCTCTACTAAAGATTTCCGATTGAAGGTAAACAAATCATCATCTTGCTGCCAAACAATGCCTAGCACCTTTGCGTCTATTGCCCACAACTCCTTAATACCAGAATCCTCAATACTTTCTGCTGCATCAGGTACTACACAGGAATGACTCATAAACTCTTGTAATTGAGAATGATTGGTCTGCCATTTTCTAAGCTCCATGCCAGCCTCCCTCATTATAGCTCTAGCCTCCATGAATATCTGTTTAGCCATTTCTGTATTATCCACGGAACACAGCAAATCATCAACATAAAATTTTTTTCTTATGTGTTCAATAGTGTTAGGATAGACTTCAGAATATTTCTTAAAATGGTACTGCATAGTAGCTGCCAACAGAAATGGACTAGAGCTGAGGCCAAACAACACTGACTTCATTCTACATGCTTGAACCTTAGGTTCATTTTCCAACAAGTCTTTCGTATCCACCCACAGATACCTTACTGCATCTCTGTCCTCTGGTTTTAACTTTATCCGCAAAAAGGCTTGCTTCACATCTGCAGTCAATGCTACTCTACCAAACCTGAATCTCAGTAACAAGGAAAATAAATCTGCATTTAAATTTGGCCCAGCATCCAAACAGTCATTCAAGGACATAACACCTTTGTCCTTGGCTCAGCCATCAAAAACTACCCTCAGTTTGGTGGTAGTTTTGTCTCGCCGTACCACTGCATGGTGTGGCAGATAATGTGCCTCCTGGTTCACCAGTGTTATTTTATTTATTTGTTGGGTTCAAAATCCCAGCTGAGCCGTGAACGGCCAAATTCTAAAGGGCCAGTTCTATCTGAAGCCCAAGTTAGGCTAAATTAAAACTTACGGATTTGAGATCCTATTAGGTCCTACCTCAGGGTAACCTCAGGGTTGCTGACTCGATGCGGGCCTACCTTAGACCTTTGTTACATGAATTTAATATAAACAAAAGGGGTACTATTTATGGTCTTCTTTCTCAACCTTGCAACAACAACGCAACCTGGACTATTGCACGATGCAACAATCTTGTATCTACACAACCAAACTGAATTGCAAGAGAGCTCTCTAATCTCTATCAGGCCACACCCTGTACGTACGACATCCCACAAACGAGTAGAAAAGACGCGCAGCGCCCCAAAATGATGCCACCAGCGTCCCAAACACTGATGCCACAAGAGCCCAAAAATGCTAGCTCTTATTAAGTGAATTTTTCACTAACCTTACAATTATGAGATGGATATATATACACCTTAACTTAATATATACAAGCAATGCTGCATCAATCAGCTTAGTCATCATATCGCCTTGGGACAACAATGGTTCTTCCTCTTCTAGATTTTCTAACACTCCTCACCGAAGAGGCATTGTTGTCGTTACCTTCTGCAAGGTTAGCCAAGCCTTCTCCATGAGGCGGTAACTCAAATGTTTCATCTTGACTATCTGTGTTTTTGCTGATTTCTAAAGCATAGAGTTTTTGTATAGGTCTCTTTAACTTTCCTCCTGAAGTCTTTACCAGTGCAGACCTAACTAAATTGTCTTTGCCAACAAACAACTCTTCAATTATGCCAAGCTTCCAGCATTGCCTTGGTCTTTCATCCCCAATCATTATCACGTCTCCCACCTTGATACAATTTGCATTGGAGCCCTTTACCTTGCCTGATGGGTAATAATTGAGTTCTGGCAAGTATTCCATCTGCCACCTCTTCCATAACTGATCTTGTAGCTCTTCAAGGTACCTGAACCATCTGGTTAACTCTCCTTGAGTGCTCTGGATAGGCTGCAAGTCTTCTGGCACACTGGGGCTTGATGTTAATCGTTTACCACAAAGAAAATGATTTGGTGTCAATGGCTCTGCATCCTGCATACTGTTGTAAACAAAAGTGATAGGCCTACTGTTCACCATTGCTTCTACTTCACATAAAACAGTGCAGAATTCTTCTTTGCTCAAATGAGCATTAGCTAAAAGTTTCTTTAATGGACACTTTACACTTCTCACAAGCCTTTCCCAAAATCCTCCCCACCATGGTGCTCTCTCAACAATAAACTCCCACTGTACCCCTTGGTGTGAAAAGTAGGATTGGAATCCTTCCTCTTTTAGCAAGGACCAAATTTCTTGGAGTTCCTTTGCAGCCTTTTTGAAGGTTTTTGCATTATCCGATATGATTTTATTTGGGAAACCCCTTCTGTTCACAAACCTTTTAAAGGCCAAAAGAAATACATCACTACTTAAGTTGCTTACCAACTCCAAATGGATTGCTCTGGTGGTAGCACATGTGAAAAGACATATATAACCTTTGTTAGGCTCCCCTTGCTCATACACATAGACTGGACCTGCAAAGTCTACTCCCACTACATCAAATGGGGCATATAGACACACCGTCTCTTGGAAGTGGAGCCATCTTTTCATAATAAGGCTTTGCACTCCAACGCTTACAAACCACACATTTATGCACGACCTTTTACTACTTGTCTAATTTTGGGAATCCAAAACTGTTGTCTGATCTCTATTATCACTTCTCTAACTACAGCATGTAACAGCTTATGATGAGTATCCAGGATCAAAAGGTCCACAAAGTGTCCCCCAGAAAGTAGCAAAATTGGATGTCTTTTCTCCTCTGGAAGCCCAGAAAACTGTAGTCTACCTCCTACTCTCAATAAATCCTGATCCAAAAACACATCCAAACCCTTGAGAGCAGAATGTGTTGGTAGAACCTGTAATGGATGGCTGGTGAGCAATTCTCTCTCTTCACCAAATTTTTCCTTCTGCATATACCACCCAGTATTTCCTGGCTTGCTGAATCTCGTTACTATTCAGAATTCCTTCCCTTCTTGTTTCTCCCTTAATATTGTTGGTAAATCTATATACCCATGCTGTCACTCTTAACAATCTTTTCAGATTGCTAATGTCCTCAAGCCTCAATATGGGGTCTTGCTGCATAACTTGACAACTGTTCACAGCGGATTTTCTCACCTCACTCACCCATGCTTCTTCAGCCTGGCATTCTCCTACAATAGGCTGATTAGAAGGCCAGTTTTCACTTCCAAGTTTTAGCCACTCTGGCCCATTCCACCACAAACTTGACTGTGCAAGATCTTTCACTGAAATTCCTCGTGTTGGTAAATCAGCGGGGTTTTGGGTGCCTGGACAATGCTTCCATTGCTTGGGATCTGTGTGCGCTTGAATTTCCTCCACCCTATTGGCAACAAATGGTTTCCATTTCCTTGCCTGACTTCTTAACCAGTGCCAAACTATAGTGGAGTCTGTCCAATAATAGCTTGGAATTTCATAGAGGGCCAAAGACTTTTGCACTGTAACTGCAAGCCGACTAGCAATAACGGCACCCATCAATTCCAACCTTGGAATAGAAAGCCTTTTAAAGGTGCTACTCTCTCTTTGCAGCAACCAACCTGCAACTTACTTCCTCTTGCAATGCCCTAATATAAATACAAGTTGCATAGGCTTCCTCACTTGCATCACAAAAGATGTGCAGCTCCAAATTGTCTGGACTATTGTTCAACTCTCCAAAGTACCATCTTGGGATTTCAATGTCTCCAAGATGTGCCAATTCTTTGAACCAATATTTCCACCTTACCACCATATGATCAGGTAACTCTTGGTCCCAACCAAGTCCAATTTCCCAGGCTCTGAAACCAAATTTTTGACTTTATCACAAATGGAGCCAGGAATCCAAGAGGATCAAAGACCTTCGAAGCCAAACTAAGAGCTGTACGTTTTGTCCACCTTGTCTCATTCTCAGCCAGCTCTACTAAAGATTTCCCATTGAAGGTAAACAAATCATCATCTTGCTGCCAAACGATGCCTAGCACCTTTGCGTCTATTGCCCACAACTCCTTAATACCAGAATCCTCAATACTTTCTGCTGCATCAGGTACTACAGAGGAATGACTCATAAACTCTTGTAATTGCGAATGATTGGTCTGCCATTTTCTGAGCTCCATGCCAGCCTCCCTCATTATAGCTCTAGCCTCCATGAATATCTGTTTAGCCATTTCTGTATTATCCACGGAACATAGCAAATCATCAACATAAAAATTTTTCCTTATGTGTTCAATAGTGTTAGGAT
Organism: Bathynomus jamesi; assembly: GCA_023014485.1. NCBI lineage: Eukaryota > Metazoa > Arthropoda > Malacostraca > Isopoda > Cirolanidae > Bathynomus > Bathynomus jamesi. The sequence goes on along the minus strand of JAJOZX010009385.1, from coordinate 21,896 downwards.
AGACTTCAGAATATTTCTTAAAATGGTACTGCATAGTAGCTGCCAACAGAAATGGACTAGAGCTGAGGCCAAACAACACTGACTTCATTCTATATGCTTGAACCTTAGGTTCATTTTCCAACAAGTCTTTCGTATCCACCCACAGATACCTTACTGCATCTCTGTCCTCTGGTTTTAACTTTATCCGCAAAAAGCTTGCTTCACATCTGCAGTCAATGCTACTCTACCAAACCTGAATCTCAGTAACAAGGAAAATAAATCTGCATTTAAATTTGGCCCAGCATCCAAACAGTCATTCAAGGACACACCACCTTTGTCCTTGGCTGAGCCATCAAAAACTACCCTCAGTTTGGTGGTAGTTTTGTCTCGCCGTACCACTGCATGGTGTGGCAGATAATGTGCCTCCTGGCTCACCAGCTCACCTTGCACCCTTTCAGCATAGCCCTCCCTTACATAACTTAGGATGGCCTCATCGTATTCAATTAACAACTCCTCATTTTTTCTTAGCCTGTACAATGAAGTCTCCAACCTCCGATTAGCTAGCTGAAGGTTTGAACCGGGTTTGCAAGAATCCTTCCATGGTATGCCAACTTCATAGCAACCATCTCTAAACCCAATCCCTTTTTCAAAGTGCTCTAAAACATCATTGTTCACTGTACTTGCCTGGTTGTCCTTTATACCAATAGATTCAAGTTCCCAAAACGCTTTCAAATGCCTTTCCAGACCATGGCTGTTCTCCTCAATCTTAACAAAGAGAGCCTTAACTTCCATTTCATTGCAATAACTACCATGTACAGTAGCATCCAGCCTAGCTTACTTTCAATAGCTACTGGGCCTTGAGATGTACGGACAATATTACCAGTGATGAAGTCCCAATAATAGTCAGCTCCAATCAAAAGACTAATATCTTCTGTTCCCTCAAACTTATTATTGCCCAAATTAATTCCTTTAACTTGCAATTCTTGGACACATGCCATATCTAAACAAGTAGTGACTGGAGCACAAAGTTCCTCAATCTCTACAGCTTGGACCTTGATAGTGGGACTTTGCGGTAACAACCCTTTAACCAGAACTTCTACCTTCTTAAATTTGGTTCGGTTTTGAACGGAACCCCCAAACCCAGAAATTCTTAAATTTTCCCTCTTAAGTTCTTTAAACTTCAATTTTCTGGAAATTCTGGTCTTAATAAAACTACACTGGCTACCACTATCAAACAACACTCTTACAGTAGCTTCTCCCTCATTCCCAATTAATAAGGCTGCAGTTGTTTGCAATAATCCCCCTTTACTTTTACTCCCTTGCATAGCAGTGGCATGTGCCACTGTGTCTCTACTTCTGGGGTAGGCCTACTAAGAGTGTTTTCACACAATAATGGCTGATGCCTACCATGACATTTTTTGCACAAAATTTTAAACTTACAAAACCTTGCTCTATGACCTTTCAAAAAACATTTAAAACATGCTGTGGACTTAGTTACCCTGTCCTTTCTTTCCTCAAAGGGTAAGGCCTCAGCCACCTCACATTTATATGACTTGTGGTTGCCTTCGCAAAATATACATTCCTTGATTCCCTTTAATTTATTCTCAGAGGAGGCATGTAGAGCTGACACTGTACCTGGGCTATTCCTTTTTGTGGAAACTTTGGTGCTGTGCCTGCCTTTGTCCTCTTGTTTACCATCCCACTGTGCAAACTCAACTCCCTCTCGTCTTGCTAATTCTGTGCCTAAAAGACTTAACATCTGCTGAAGGGGGATGTACACATGTTCTGCAGTGTCCCCTACTTAATTCAAGCAAAATTGAGCTAGGCAATTTAGACTCCAGTGTAGGAACCAACATTATACCATACTTTTCCATTCCTACACCCAAGTTGTCCAGGGACCTAGTTCTAATTTCAAATTCATCATATAACTGCGTAACTCCTTGACACTATTAGGATTATTAACAGGAGGTATAGTTAAAAGTGCACGGAGGTGGCTTTTAATTAAGATCTCTGGCTTACCAAACCGTTTCTTTAATATATCCCAAGCCACATTATAATTAGCCTCTGTTAATGCTAATCCTGCTATAGTCTTTGCTGCCTCCCCTTCCAAGAGGGACCGCAAATAATTAAACTTCTCCACGGCACTTAACACTTGACTAGAATGAACTGCTGATTGAAAACTGTCTGCCCATCCTTGCCATTCCTGAATACTCCCAGAAAATGTTTTGAGTACAAGCCTCGGTAATTGAACTACAGATCTGTTAACCTTAACTTCACAAGCATCATTTGTTGAGTGTTGTGTTTCATTATTAGACCTGGTCTCTAACTGTACTGAGCTGCTAAACTCTTTTGCTCGGAGGCCTACGTTATCATATCATCAATAATCTCTTCAAAGTAAATTATGTTATTTTCTATTTCATCCTCTTCTATAAGAGCCTCAATTTTAACATTTACCTCACTTAGAGCAACCTTTTTAGTTTCTAATATGGCAAGCTTCGCAGTCACTAAGCGTAAATCCTCTTGCTCTATGGCAGAATCTATAGTGGCAATGACCTTTGTAATTAGACCTTTGTAGGCACTTCTCCTTTTTATAAATTTGTTCAATTCAGATGCACTCATCTTCAATGTAAACAACCCTTGGGCTCAATACCAAATGAGCTGAATTGGCAGAAATACTTAACCAAACTGATCAAACGCAAATTTTACTTTCAAATAAACTGAATTGCTGAGTGGGGTACTAACCAAACACCAGTATGGAATACCAAATTTTCCACCCCAGGACCTTAATTCAATAATGACCCAAAATTAACCAAACCGGAAAAAAAGTAGGCCAAAAAACGACAGACGACTGGCCAAGTTTCGCAATTGGGCGACCAAACTTTACCCTGGGACCTTAATTCAATAATAACCCAAATTAACCAAACCGGAAAAAGTAGGCCAAAAAACGACAGACGACTGGCCAAGTTTCGCAATTGGGCGACCAAACTTTACCCTGGGACCTTAATTCAATAATAACCCAAATTAACCAAACCGGAAAAAAAGTAGGCCAAAAAACGACAGACGACTGGCCAAGTTTCGCAATTGGGCGACCAAACTTTACCCTGGGACCTTAATTCAATAATAACCCAAAATTAACCAAACCGGAAAAAAGTAGGCCAAAAAACGACAGACGACTGGCCAAGTTTCGCAATTGGGCGACCAAACTTTTTACCCTGGGACCTTAACTCAATAATACTCAACCCGTCTAGGCCTAACTTGGGATACAATTTGCACAATCAGAACTTTGCCGAAAAATGGTCACTGACTCAGTCTTGGGGTAGAAATCCGGTTCTGAAGGACCATGTTATTTTATTTATTTGTCGGGTTCGAAATCCCAGCTGAGCCGTGAACGGCCAAATTCTAAAGGGCAAGTTCTACCTAAAGCCCAAGTTAAGCTAAATTAAACTTACGGATTTGAGATCCTATTAGGTCCTACCTAAGGGTAACCTCAGGGTTGCTGACTCGATGCGGGCCTACCTTAGACCTTAAATTACATGAACTTAAAAGGTAAACAAAAGGGTACTATTTGTGGTCTTCTTTCTGAACCTTGCAACAACAACGCAACCTGGACTATTGCACGATGCAACAATCATGTATCTAAACAACCAAACTGAATTGCAAGAGAGCTCTCTATCAAACCACACCTTTACGTACGACCTTCCACAAACGAGTAGAAAAGACGCGCAGCGTCTCAAAATGATGCCAACAGTGTGACCAAACAATGATGCCACAAGAGCTCAAAAATGCTAGCTCTAAATTAATTTAATTTTTCACTAACCTTACAATTATGAGATGGATATATATACACACCTTAACTTAATATATATACAAGCAATGCTGCATCAATCAGCTTAGTCATCGTATCGCCTTGGGACAACAATGGTTCTTCCTCTTCTAGATTTTCTAACACAGCATAGCCCTCCCTTACATAACTTAGGATGGCCTCATTGTATTCAATTAACAACAACTCATTTTTTCTTAGCCTGTACAATGAAGTCTCCAACCTCTGATTAGCTAGCTGAAGGTTTGAACCGGGTTTGCAAGAATCCTTCCATGGTAGGCCAACTTCATAGCAACCATCTCTAAACCCAATCCCTTTTTCAAATTGCTCTAAAACATCATTGTTCACTGTACTTGACTGCTTGTCCTTTATGCCAATGGATTCAAGTTCCCAAAACGCTTTCAAATGCCTTTGCAAACCATGGCTGTTCTCCTCAATCTTAACAAAAAGAGCCTTAATTTCCATTTCATTGCAATAGCTACCATGTAGCATCCAGCCTAGCTTACTTTCAATAGCTACTGGGCCTTGAGAAGTACGGACAATATTACCAGTGATGAAGTCCCAATAATAGTCAGCTCCAATCAAAAGACTAATATCTTCTGTTCCTTCAAAACGTATTATTGCCCAAATTAATTCCTTTAACTTGCAATTCTTGGACACATGCCATATCTAAACAAGTAGTGACTGGAGCACAAAGTTCCTCAATCTCTACAGCTTGGACCTTGATAGTGGGACTTTGCGGTAACAACCCCTTAACCAAAACTCCTACCTTCTTAAATTTGGTTCGGTTTTGAACGGAACCCCCAAACCAGAAATTCTTAAATTTTCCCTCTTAAGTTCTTTAAACTTCAATTTTCTGGAAATTCTGGTCTTAATAAAACTACACTGGCTACCACTATCAAACAACACTCTTACAGTAGCTTTTCCCTCATTCCCAATTAATAAGGCTGCAGTTGTTTGCAATAATCCTCCTTTACTTTTACTCCCTTGCATAGCAGTGGCATGTGCCACTGATTTCTCTACTTCTGGGGTAGGCCTACTAGGAGTGTTTTCACACAATAATGGCTGATGCCTACCATGACATTTTTTGCACAAAATTTTAAACTTACAAAACCTTGCTCTATGACCTTTCAAAAAACATTTAAAACATGCTGTGGACTTAGTTACCCTGTCCTTTCTCTCCTCAAGGGGTAAAGCCTCAGCCACCTCACATTTATATGACTTGTGGTTGCCTTCGCAAAATATGCATTCCTTGATTCCCTTTAATTTATTCTCAGAGGATGCATGTAGAGCTGACACTGTACCTGGGCTATTCCTTTTTGTGGAAACTTTGGTGCTGTGCCTGCCTTTGTCCCCTTGTTTACCATCCCACTGTGCAACTCAACTCCCTCTCGTCTTGCTAATTCTGTGCCTAAAAGTCTTAACATCTGCTGAAGGGGGATGTACACATGTTCTGCAGAGTGTCCCCTACTTAATTCAAGCAAAATTGAGCTAGGCAATTTAGACTCCAGTGTAGGAACCAACATTATACCATACCTTTCCATTCCTACACCAAGTTGTCCAGGGACCTAGTTCTAATTTCAAATTCATCATATAACTGCCGTAACTCCTTGACACTATTAGGATTATTAACAGGAGGTATAGCTAAAAGTGCACGGAGGTGGCTTTTAATTAAGATCTCTGGCTTACCAAACCGTTTCTTTAATATATCCCAAGCCACATATAATTAGCCTCTGTTAATGCTAATCCTGCTATAGTCTTTGCTGCCTCCCCTTCCAAGAGGGACCGCAAATAATTAAACTTCTCCACGGCACTTAACACTTGACTAGAATGAACTGCTGATTGAAAACTGTCTGCCCATCCTTGCCATTCCTGAATACTCCCAGAAAATGTTTTGATTACAAGCCTCGGTAATTGAACTACAGATCTGTTAACCTTAACTTCACAAACATCATTTGTTGCGTGTTGTGTTTCATTATTAGACCTGGTCTCTAACTGTACTGAGCTGCTAAACTCTTTGCTCGGAGGCCTACTTTAATTATATCATCAATAATCTCTTCAAAGTAAATTATGTTATTTTCTATTTCATCCTCTCTATAAGAGCCTCAATTTTAACATTTACCTCACTTAGAGCAACCTTTTTAGTTTCTAATATGGAAAGCTGCGCAGTCACTAAGCGTAAATCCTCTTGCTCTATGGCAGAATCTATAGTAGCAATGACCTTTGTAATTAGACCTTTGTAGGCGCTTCTCCTTTTTATAAATTTGTTCAATTCAGATGCACTCATCTTCAATGCAAACAACAATTGGGCTCAATGCCAAATAAGCTGAATTGGCAGAAATACTTAACCGAACTGATCAAACGCAAATTTTACTTTCAAATAAACTGAATTGCTAGGTGGGGTACTAACCAACACCAGTATGGAATACCAAATTTTCCACCCAAGTAACGGCGCACTGGTCTGCAACCTTCGCCTACGAATAATACCAAATTAACCAAACTGGTAAATGTAGGCCAAAACAACGACAGACAAGTGGCCAAGTTTCGCAATTGGGCAACCAAACTTTCTACCCTGGGACCTTAATTCAATAATAACCCAAAATTAACCAAACCGGTAAAATGTAGGCCAAAACAACGACAGACGACTGGCCAAGTTTCGCAATTGGGCAACCAAACTTTCTACCCTGGGACCTTAATTCAATAATAACCCAAAATTAACCAAACCGGTAAAATGTAGGCCAAAACGACGACAGACGACTGGCCAAGTTTAGCAATTGGGCGACCAAACTTTCTACCCTGGGACCTTAATTCAATAATAACCCAAAATTAACCAAACCGGTAAAATGTAGCCAAAACAACGACAGACGACTGGCCAAGTTTCGCAATTGGGCGACCAAACTTTTTACCCTGGGACCTTAATTCAATAATACTCAACCCGTCTAGGCCTAACTTGGGCTACAATTTGCACAATCAGAACTTTGCCGAAAAATAGTCACTGACTCAGTTTGGCGTAGAATCAGGTTCTGAAGGACCATGTTATTTTATTTATTTGTTGGGTTCAAAATCCCAGCTGAGCCGTGAACGGCCAAATTCTAAAGGGCCAGTTCTACCTGAAGCCCAAGTTAAGCTAAATTAAAACTTACGGATTTGAGATCCTATTAGGTCCTACCTCAGGGTTGCTGACTCGATGCGGGCCTACCTTAGACCTTTGTTACATGAATTTAATATAAACAAAAGGGGTACTATTTATGGTCTTCTTTCTCAACCTTGCAACAACAACGCAACCTGGACTATTGCACGATGCAACAATCTTGTATCTAAACAACCAAACTGAATTGCAAGAGAGCTCTCTAACAGACACACCCTGTACGTACGACATCCCACAAACGAGTAGAAAGAACGCGCAGCGCCCCAAAATGATGCCAACAGTGACCAAACAATGATGCCACAAGAGCTCAAAAATGCTAGCTCTAAATTAAGTTAATTTTTCACTAACCTTACAATTATGAGATGGATATATATACACCTTAACTTAATATATACAAGCAATGCTGCATCAATCAGCTTAGTCATCATATCGCCTTGGGACAACAATGGTTCTTCCTCTTCTAGATTTTCTAACAGTAGGTAGCTGGATTGGAAACTGGCTGAAGAATAGTCGGCAGAGGGTTGTAATTAAAAGGGCTAGCTCGGGTTGGGCCTCGGTTAGTAGTGGGGTTCCTCAGGGTTCCATTTTGGGGCCACTGTTGTTTATAATTTACATAAATGATATCGACGATGGCATCATCAGTAGGATCGGCAAATTCACCGATGACACCAAGCTTGGGGCCAATGTTGGGACGCCTGAAGAGATCGAGCAACTGCGTGCGGACCTAGGTAGGATAGGAGAGTGGTCCGAAAAATGGTAAATGCCGTTTAACTTGGGTAAATGCAAGGTCATGCACATTGGCTACGCCAATCCCAAGTCGGACTACTCGATGTTGGGGAGTAATATCGAGACCACTGATTTGGAAAAGGACTTGGGTGTGCTAATCAGCAGCGACCTTAAGTTTACCAAACAGTGCGTAGAGGTGGAAAAGAAAGGCCAGAAGCTGTTGGGTTATATGAGGAGGCAATTTCGATTTCGGAATAAGGAGATTGTGCTCTCTCTGTACAATTCCCTGGTTCAGCCGCACCTCGGGTATGCTGTGCAGTTCTGGTCGCCCACTCTCAGGAAAGATATTGACAGGCTGGAACTACAATCGACGCTTACGCGCCCTGAATTTGTTTTCGCTGGAAACTCGGAGGCTACGCGGTCAACTCATCGAGGTTTTCAAGCTCTTACGCGTGTTCAACGATATCGATTTTAGAAGCATGTTTAGTTTAAATGATAACTCAACTCACAACAATGGTTGGAAGTTGGATTTGAAACGGTTTAGCACTAGTGTGTGTGGGAATTACTTTATCTATAAGATCTGTGACACGTGGAACAGGCTCCCTTCAGAAGTTGTGAACAGTTCCTCTGTGGATCACTTCAAGAAAAGGTTAGACCGAATCTTGCACACTATTTGAGGATGTATGAATTTTTCCCTGGCACCCGTTGCCATTGGTATCTCCTCGGTATGGGCCGCAAGGCCTTTTGAGGTACTTCTTTTCTTTGTAACTCCTTGTAACTCTCTCTCTCTCTCTCTCCTCTCTCTTCTCTCTCTCTCTCTATATATATATTATATATATATATATATATATATATATATATGGTTGAGGTGAGTCGGTCTTGTGCTCATAAACGGAATGAGAGGCGTTATTAACTGTTAGAGAACTGTTGGTATATTTAATTTAATTAAGTATAAAATCATAATTTGATCATTTTGCAATGACAGAATTGTTAACATGTTTCTTCTTTTGCACATGCGCTATCGTATCGTAGTGAGACCGTTTAGGTTGGGGTTCTTCGTTTTTCATTTTCCATTGTGATACCCTCAGTACACCACACACACACACACGTTGGGCTACCCTACAAAACCGCGACATTTTCGCACATTTTTACATGTTTAATTTTGTATCGCGACATTTACCCAGTCTAAAAAAACTAATAAATTTAACCAAGCTTTACCTAACCTAGTTTAACCTTAATTATTATGTCCCTCTTTCATGGCAAAATATAACATTTATAAAGACAAACCACCGCTATACTGCTAATGTCGTGATACGCACATTCGTGTCCCCATGACCTCTGTGTGTATCATCAAGACTGTAGTGATTCCGTAGGGAAGACAAGAACACACACTGTACAGTATGTATTTTCTAATTTCTTCATTTAGTTCCAGTGCAAAGGACTGCGATATTATACAGGGTGTCCCATAAGTCCGGTCTGATGGGAAAATTTATTTTAAATTTACAAAAATAATACATTATAACTAAGACAAATGTTCAAATTGATGTCTCGTTTTGGGACCATTTTTGTTGCAGGTAGAATAACACGCAATGGCTAATATGAAAGCGAGTTACACTATGAGGAAAAGGCCTCCACCTTTTCCTCAGGAGTGTAACAAAAAAAAAAAAAAGAGTTCCCAAAACAGGACATCAATTTGAACATTTGCTTTAGTTTTAATCTATTACTTTTGGAAATTTAATTTAAAATAAATTTTCCTGTGAGACCGGACTTATGAGACACCCTGTATAGTTTAATTTAAATATTTAGCCTCAAATATTTGTAGTCTTTGGTATTCAGTCATGAAGAAATATGCAGCCATGACATGATGACCTCTTCTACTTAATATAAAACTTGAAGAAGTGCATAATGTAGATTAGATTAAGAAGTAGAGCGTTTCATGCTCTTCCCTGCTTTACACTATCCACTAATGTGTAATTGAGTATATGTATGGTGTGAATGAACTCTGAAGTTATTCTTTTCATTATATTTTTTTCTACTTTTCTATAAATCTTCTTTCATAAACTCCTTTCTGTCAGCAGTGGCTGGCGGAGGAAGGAGAGTCCTTCTCTGTTTTATACTTTGCTACTACTTATTATTGCGTGAAAGATTAACAAATTTGTAAGTATAAACATGGTATAAGAGTTTTACCCCCCCCCCCCCTCTCTCTCTCTCTCTCCTCTCTCTCTGCATAGCATGGATTAAGCGAATATAGCTGCGCTTCTGCCGTCATTAAATCCTTTTTCTCTTTTTTCTCTTGGGTGGCACGTGACGGGTGAGGGTATGGTGTGGAAGATCTGATTTTCATTCTCAATTCCTGTTTTAACCCTTTTCTATAGAAGTATTTCATCAATTTGCCAGCGTGATGACTTTGCGCGTACATGGATGAAGACACGGAAAATTTGACCTTTACCGCTCTCTTAATCCTTCTGGGCTAGCCTGGAGTGGGCCATAGGGTCTTTGTTGGCCCGATACCTCGGTAAACGGAGCTGTAAATATTTTGTACAAAATTCAAACCACGTGTTCGAGGTTTTGTGACGATACCAAGTAGTTGATATAAGATCAATACAAATATATTATTATGTTATTTTATAGAAAGGTTCAATCTAATGTACGATTTCTTTGTGTGCAAAGCTTAATTGTAAAGCTACTTTATCTATTCTCGTCTTTCTCGTGAAATTTCTTTGTCTACTTTTCCACGGTCAATATATTTTCTTCAACCTTTTTCCGTACCTGCCTCTGGCGAGGAGGAAGCGGAGTATAGGGAGAGAGTTTTATGCTTTTCTATCCAGTTTTATACTACTTAATTATTAGTTTCTAGAATTATTCTAGCTAGAATTATTAGAAAATGCTCTAGTTTAATAAATGGAACCCCCTCGAGTCGACCGAAATGGCTTTGAGACTTCCTCTTTTTTTTTGTAACTTTGCGATGCAAAGCAAGTTTTAGTTAATTTCAATGAATGTGAGCATTTACACGCCAAATGTCACTTCACAGGTTTTACCCATTTAGAATGCATTGGAGTTTGTATGTCAAATTTGTTCCTGAAATTTGTTGGTATTTTTGTCGTTGTTGCGACTTCACAAAAAAGGAATAAGAGAGAGAGAGTGTGAAGAACATCAAACTGGTTAAGCAACCAACCTCATCGCTCGCATTTTCTGACCAGTTACAGTTTTGACTTATTTAACAGCTTCTCTCCCAATAATAAATATTGACTCTTAAATTGTATCATCCAAAAAGTCCATTTCTACTTACTGTACATTCAACTCTACAGTTAAATCTATATGTATACAGTCGAGCGCAAGCAAAAACTCTGGTTTCCAACAAACCTCTTTTAAACGATATAACCAAATGGGACAAGACTTTCTGTGTGCGACTGTACGTACGAGGGAAAGTTGAAAGTTGTGTACACGTGCGAGTAATTTAAGCCTTAAAATAGGTTATTTTATCGACAAATATTTACAGAGAAAATTATGATGTTTTTATATATATATAATATATATATATATATATATGATGTAAAATAACGCACTGTCGCGACGAAGTGTGAAGAAAGAAACCACTCTTCAGGAAGACATAAATTTTTATTCTTAACGCCAAATACAGTTTCAGCTCCTCGCGAGCCCTTGTCAATTGGAGCCGAAACTGTATTGGTGTTAAGAAATAAAAATTTACGTCTTCCTGAAGAGTGGTTTCCTTCTCCATATATATATATAAAACTGAAAAATAAAAAATTTATGATAAAGGAGTTTTGAGTGTATTATTATATTATTATTATTATTATTATTATTATTATTATTATTATTTGACCTTGTTACCAGAAAAACAAACTTCCATGGATGGTGCAATAGAACCATTGCAGAGTTGATCAACCATAATGAACTATGCATTTTCGTTGCTATAGTAAGCAAACGTTGTTCAACCTGCTCCTGACAAAGATATCCACTTACGTCCGAACCCAAGGTAATGACGTCATACTGGGCAAACAAAAAGTGGACTTCCTCAAGAACAGTTTGCTTAGTCTCGCTTAAATATGGCGTTCAGTCTTAACGGGGAGATTTTTGCGCTCTGATGATCAAGGAAGCGAACGGTACGAGAGAAAGAGAGAGAGAGAGAGAGAGAGAGAGAGAGAGAGAACAACAACTGTGGTCACGGGTTCCAATATATTGGAACTCGTGACCACGGCAGTACACCCATAGGCGTATGAGATGGCACTTTACTGGGGGGGGGACTGAGGGCGGAAAAAATTTGCCCTAAAAATTTTCAGGGTGTCCTGATTTCCGCATAAGCACTATGTGTAACAAAATAACACAAAGGTTAGAGTATGAGTAACGTATATTAAAGCCTTTTTTATATAAAAAACATTACAATTTACAAAAATGAGATAAAATTTTGCTACAACATTTCTAAATGAGAAACAAAACTACGGCATTGCAGTTGATATAGAATTTAGTAAGTCCTCAACTTACGTTTTAATTATTAACTACAAGTATAGTAGCGAGTAATTAATTCACCTCAACAAGTAAAACAAACAAAGAAAGTAATGTCATGAAAAATCTGCCCTGAAAATGCTTAATTCCCTAGTCCTGGGGGGATCCCGCACCCCCGCAGACCCCCCGCCTCATACGCCTATGCGTACACCAGAACAGCAAAAAGGCAGTTCGACTACCAACCCAAACCCTAAAACGGACAGATGGAGACAGATGGAGTCGTTATCCCCTAACCTTCATCCATAAATAAAATATAATCCTAAATTATTAATGAGTAAACAAAAAGAATGCACATTTTTAAATTTTGGACTACGCACTTATGACGTCACTTTAGAAAGTGTATATATATATATATATAATCTTTGATAGATATATATATATATAATCTTTGTTTCTTTACTTTGGTATTAGGAAGGACCTACTTTCTCTTAAAAAAAAATATATATATATATATACACACACACACACAGGGTGTTTCAGGAGGAAAGATCAATACTTCGGGAGGTGATAGTATCGGTCATTGTGAGAAAAAATGTTCATATGAACATGTGTCTAATTCTGAATGGTTACGGAGATAGAGCTGTTTGAATCTACAAATACAAAATCATTGTTAATGGTACTCAAGAGAGAGAAACCAATTACTGTTTCTAACATTTAATGTTTAAACATTGGCATTTTGAATGGTATCAGATACAGAAATGACAAATTTGTTACAGTTTACAATACATTTTCGAAAATCCCGCCGTCAACCTCAATGCACTTTGCAACTCGTGTGCGAAGATCGCGTGTTGTTCGTCTGAGTTGATCTTGACGTTCCTTTATGCGGGCAGCAGCAGCAGCATCCAAAATACGCGCGAGCAATTCGTCTCGTGTATCCACCTTTCTTTTGTAAACTTGACTTTTCATCCACCCCCACAAACAATAATTTAATCTAACGGAGAGAGGTCTGGAGACCTTGTTGGCCATTGAATAGGACCACCGCGGCCGATCCATCGACCAGGGAAAGTTTGATTTAGGTATTGCATCACCAGACGGGTTGTGGAGGAGCTCCGTCATGCTCAAAGTACATAACAGCGCGTGTAGCCAAAGGAACATCCTCCAATAGTCCTGGCAATTCATTTTGCAGAAATTCTAGGTAACTTTGTCCTGTAAGACGATTCTCTTAAGGGGAAGGAAGAGCTGCGCGCGCGCATCAGATTCAAACAGCTCTATCTCCGTAACCATTCAGAATTAGACACATGTTCATATGAACTTTTTTTCTCACAATGACTGATATTATCACCTCCCGAAGTATTGACCTTTCCTCCTGAAACACCCTGTAATGTTACAGTCAATGTCTAAAATCAGGCAATTTGTAAATTGACTGAAATTTTAGGCAATGTGTCAAATTGATGATACACACAAAACCTAACCTAACCTAATCTCATGAATTTTTAGGCAGCATACTGGGAAATACCAGTGGGCATGCATATGCAGCAGTTCCAGAAAGGGTAGGTCAGGTTAGGTTTTGTGTGTATCATCAATTTGAGACATGGCCTAAAATTTCAGTCAATTTACAAATTGCCTGATTTTAGACATTGACTGTAACATATATATATATATATATATATATATATATATATATATACCTTACCTTATGAACCTTATGTTGTTTCGTGCGTTGGTCTCTCTTTACACGGAGGTCAAACTGGTGGCCCCGCCTATATACAGGGCTATTCAAAATTATCACCTGATTTCAAATGAGAATATTTTTTAATGTTACAAATACAGTGTGATTTGTGATACATCAACCAAAAGAAAAACTGTCCAAATTTTGTCTCTCACCTCGTAAATGCTCTATGTGACTTCCCCTAGTTACACGAGCAACGTCGACACGATAGTCGAATTCCTCCCATACTCGTTCCAGCATGTCCGTTGTCACTGACTCTACGGCAGTAACAATGCAAGTTCGGAGCTCATCCAAAGATGTGGGCAACGGTGGCACGTACACAGTATCCTTAACGTACCCCCAAAGGAAGAAGTCGCACGGTGTAAGATCCGGCGACCTAGGGGGCCAGCTGTGGAGCACCAAGTCATGGGGCCAACAAAACGCCTTCTGCTGCGGACGCCATTTTCACACTGACTGTTTGTTGCTAGGCTAGGCCACGGCGTGACTTTGGAGCCCTCTCGCGGTGATCTTGTAAAACTCGGATATTTCCTCTTTCATGTGGTGTATGCCCAGTTGATGCACGGTTGATAGGTACGGAAGTATTCTCAGTTGAAATCGGATGAATCATTTTGAATAGCCCTGTATATATATATATATATATATATATATATATACACACTTCTCGTAGATGTATCACACACCACATGAGAATACGTGTGTGTATATATATATATATATATATATATATATATTTGTGTGTGTGTGTGTGTGGAAAAAATTTCCTTAAAAATTATTATTTCATATAAATACAATTCTTGTAATTAAGTTATAACTAACCTTTTCAAAATCAAAGTCTCTAATGAGGGGATATCTTGGGCACGCCCCAGCATGGCTGAATACCCAACAGGTAAAACTGGCAAATAAGCACAAAATATACTTCATATTTATGATAGAATTTTATCACAAAAATCACTTTGCAAGATCAGTTTTGCATAAAAATCTTGCTATCATTCCTCAAACGCACGTCTGCTTTGTTTAAGAATTTGGAACGAACTGACTGCCATTTGTGGTTCTTTGCTTAAGTGATGTTATTGGATGTTGTAGAAATTTTCCTTAAATTAACGCTCACCACAGAGGAGAGAGTTTTGAATATATTTACAGTTTTTATTATTACAATGGTTCGTATGTTAGAGAAACGAACAGGAGGTAGTGTGTTTGTAATTCGAACGCTTGAATTACACACAGACAATCATCAGTAACTTTTTTTTCTTCTTAAATCTACACAAGTCCAAAACGGGACACTTCTGTCGTGTTAATGAACTTGCGTATCGTATAATTTCATCTTTTTTATCGTTTTAGAAACTCGTGTCCAGCGGTGGAATTAGGTTTTACATTATAGAAAGTCCTTCCGTATATTTAATTCTGTTCTGGTAAGAAGTCATGATGGCGAGATACTGTAATGGTTCTACCGATTTGTCCAATCTTTCAACGTTTTATTATCATACATTTAGAAAATTTAAGTAAATTTTATGGATCAAGTAAAGATAAGCACCCCCAGCCTTCTTTAATTAGCCTTATAAGGCTAACTAACGAAAATATCACGACCTAACCTAACCAATCGTTAAGTCAACTGTACGCCCTTGACGATTGGTTAGGTTAGGTCGTGATATTTTCGTTAGTTAGCCTTATAAGGCTAATTAAAGAAGGCTGGGGGTGCTTATCTTTACTTGATCCAATTTTATTTACTGTTATGCAGGTACACACACACACACACACACACACACACATACAGTGCTATTTCATAAAAAACACCACTCGTGCTCATACTGTGCGTGTTATTCCATCTATGGGACTCCATTGCAATAGAGATCTGCTAGCGATTTCAATTAAATGCTGCCGTTACCTCGAGTGCGGGAGGGTTGACAGGTAAAACATTTCTGGATGCGAAAGGGTTAAGCATTTTCTCAGTTGTTTAAATATATGAGAGGTTGTGTTAGCTTTTATCCCGTTGTAGCGCTCACAACTTCTACTCAAGAGGTCCAAGGTTCGAATCCTGGAAATGGTAATTTTGTTCGATATATAAATATAGATATAAAATTCCACTGGGTTCAATTCCCGGCGATGGCAGGCAGCGGCGTTCAGTTCACCCTGTTGTTAATCTTCCATACGAAAAAATGTTTGGTAAATAAATGGGTACCACGGGTAACCTAGTGATTAAAACCCTGGGTTGCTGATCGTGAGGGCGTGAGATCGAGTCTGGTCAAGGACTTTGTAATTTCTGACTTCCTTGGTAGGTCTTGTTCGAATTCGACATTAAGCTGTAGGTCTGAGGTAGGTCAACAAGCTGGACCTTCGTCAGAATGAACAATTTGGGCGGAAGCAAAACTAAGATTTGCAAATCATGCTTTAAAAAGTGAAGATTCTTTAATTTTAAAAAATTAAATGTTAAGATCACTAAAACAAAACGAGATACAAAGTGATAAAATAAATACAATAACCTTAAACTCTGAAAAATGATGACGTTGCTTATGATGTCACGCGATGCCTTTGGAGCATGATGAGTGATAAATACTTTAAAGTTTTTCTGAACCTTTAATTATTCTGTGGTGGGGGATGGGGAACTGGTGGGAATGAACCCACTTTCTCTTTGCGTATTTGTAACTCATTCAACCCACGATTTCTTTCAATCCCGGTTCATACGACGACCTCCATACCCCCTATCACACACACACACACACACACAATAAAAAAATCAGGTTATTATTTACACCATTAATTTGCTTTTCCATTTTGCCTTCAATAGGAACTGAATATTATTGGAACAAGTGAAAATATGATAATTTTAAAAGTTAATATATAATTTATTTAATTATGCAGTGATTATATATATATATATATATATATATATATATATATCTATATATATATATGGTCAGTAATTTGTTTAGCTACTTTAATGTTAAGGGGTGACAAGGAAAATTATGTCTCATCTACAACCCCGCCCCTCCTGGCCCCAGGGTAGGACCTAATATAAGACAGTCTCTGAATGCTCTTTTGACCTTAAGGATTGTAAGAATTACTCTTGCTTTGCGTTTCACTCACGAATTGCATGGGTATTGAGAGGGCATTTTTTGGAGGGGTGAAAAGTGAATTTGATGACGTTTATAACCCTTGTCAGAGAGAAACCCTTTCTCCCCCCCTCTCCCCTTTGGAGGCTTATATAGATCTCATTTAGTTATCCTTTATTTCATATACGATAAAGAAATTCAAATGTGTATATACTTTGTACCCTGAACGGGCAGAAAGTAATCTACTCATCGCAGAAACTTTACTTGCTACATCATCCAAACCGCCCCCAAAATTTGCTCTTGACCCACCTATACAATTTATTTACCTTTAAAACCTCACCCGGTATCAGTCCGTAACCGCATTCTACAGGTCTCGTGTGTGTGTGTATGTGTGTGACACCTGGTAACTTGCTAGAAGTTCCGTTCGTCTCTCTCTCTTTACACGAAGGTCAAGCTGGTGGCTCCACCTCAAGACCTGGATTGATGGAGGAGTAAGTTGCTCCCTTGGGATTTCCATCGCACATGGCCAGACACATAAATTATTTAATAGAATAATTGATATATTCATACATACATATATATATATATACACACACACACACCCCATTAACCTCCTTGAAGTTTCGTGTGTTGGTCTCTCTTCACACGAAGGTCAAGCTGGTTGGTGGCTCCGCCTCTAGGCCAGGTTTGGTGGAAGAGCAAGTTGTTCTCTTGCGTTCTCAACCGCACATAGCCAGGTATACCCGACTCATCTGGTACCGTCCTGAACCAGGCATCGAGACTTCTTTTGAAGACTTCAACTTTGACCCCTGTAACGTTTCTGAGATCCTTTGGAAGCTGGTTAAAAAGTCTTGGGGCCCCTGACAACCAAGCTATTTTCCTTCAGTGTTGAAGAGGTCCCTTCTCGGGCCTTTAATTTGGGAACACTACACATTCTGCCTTTCCTATTTTCCGGTGTTGTTTGGATGGTAATTGGGTTTTGTTTGAGGTTTGGTACCAGTTTTTCGATCATTTTCCATATGTAGATTATGGTGTAATCCTCTCTTCTTTTCATGGAATACAGATTTAGTTTACGTCGTCTTTCCCAGTAGTTCAGTTCTTTGCAGCCATCAATCTTAGCTGTGAAATGTTTCTGAGTTTCTTCCAGTGTATTAGTTTCTTCCTTTTTATATGGGGACGTCAAGACTAAGCAGCATTCAAGGTTTGGTATGAGCAGTGTTGTCAGCAGGGGAATCATTACTTTTTGTCCCTTCTTTTTAAAGGTTTTTAGTACCTGTCCCGTGACTCTTTTTGCTTTGTTTGTCGCTATGTGATTTTGTGTTTCGAATTTAGCATCATCGGTCATTATAACCCCCAAATCTATCGCTTTCGTGCTTCTCTGAATTTCCTGTCTATCTGGAGCATAATATGCATTCTGTTTAAGTTCTTCATTTCTACCATATCTCAAGAGCTAAAATTTCTCGGTGTTAAATGTCATGTTTGTCTTCTGACCATTTCTATATTTTGTTCGTGTCCCTCTGCAAGGCCTCCACTTCATTTGCATTGCCGATTTTTCTGCTGCTCTCGTATCATCTGCAAAGGATGTTTCTCTACTGCTGCTGTTTACTCCGCTGTCTCTGTCTGTTAGCATGATAATGAACAGAAGTGGGGCCAGTACTGGTCCTTGTGGTACTGAGCTGCGTACTTCCGATTCTGATGATGATGTACCTTGAATTTTGACGACCTGTAGACGTTCTCTGAGGAAGTTATAGATGCATTTTCCCACTTTGCCTGTTATTCCCATGTGTTTCATTTCATGTGCTATTTGTCGAAAGCTTTAGCAAAATCCGTGTATATAACATCGAAGTTTTTATTGCCTTCTAGTGCAGCTAGGATATTGTAACAATGCTCCATAAGTTGTGATAGGCATGATCTTCCTGATTTGACGGAATCCATGCTGATTTTTGTTGAATCATTCCAGTGTCTCCAAGTATATATATATATATATATATATATATATATGATCCCATCATGAGCCGGACATGTTATGTGCCTTGTAAAGTGGACGCTCAATTCTGCCAGTTGACGTTTAAGTTTTGGTTTTTCGCTAAAATTACAATAGTTACCCCTTTTCTTTGATGTATTCAATCCGACGTGAATGCAACGCGTCTTTTGCTTATATTGAGGTCCTAGATACAGTCGGGATAGGCGGCTTTAAACCCTAGATCCTGTCCCAAAGCTGGATCCTATCTACTTTGCAGATAGTTGGTGAGGGAAGCTATATTTTTGGGACTTCTTTGCGAGTGACCCGTTGCCCACGTCGGGCTAACACCATGAAAAAGAAAAACTATAGTATTTATCATATAGCATTACTTATTCGGACTATAGTGGATTTAATTTTCCCAGAAGAGTTCCTTGTTCCATGCACGGTCTGCGTGTATCATAAAAAACTTCAGGGGACCATTCTGAGTTCTATCCCATATATATATATATATATATATATAGGGAGTGATGAATGATGATAATGACTATAATAATTTCTGTCTGTCTGTCTATCCGTTTATCTGTCTGTCTGTTCTATATTTGTTTATATACGAGTAAACGGTTCGGATAATCTGCATCGAATTTAATATATGTACACGTAAAGGGAGACTCAGGGAAGGATTTAGTAACATACCCGCCCCTCCCAGTCTACCTTTCTCCCCAAGATTGTGTTTCGGAGGGCTTTAGGTGCAGCAGGCGTTCTAATATTTCGAACTAGGATTACTAGGTTAAGCAAATACTGTTTTTGGGGTAATATTACAAGCAACAGGTGACATTGTAAGCCAGATGTTGACATATATATAATTTATTATTATTTATATATAATATATATATATAATATATATATATATATATATATAATACATACTGTATATTCTGTTACATTCCTTATGGATTAATAAATTGACATTCTTATTAACCTAACCTAACCTACGCTAATTTAATTTACTCTAACTTGATCTAACCTAATATAGGTTAGCTTAACTCGGGCCACTATGGAATGTCTTGTCGAGAAGATGCTTGCAGCACGAAGTATCACCGTCAAGCGTAGAAGGGTGTTTACAGAATATTAAATCTTAAAATACGATAGGTTTTTAATTTATGTAATAATCTGTAGAAATAAGTAAAAATAAAAATTTTAAAATAGACTTTACGCTAAAATTTATATAAAATCATAATTTTATTTTTAATAATTTAAAATTAATTTAATTTTTAATAAATTTGTAATAAATTTGTAATTAATTTTAATGATTTTAAGTTAATCTATCGGACGACCACTTTTCTTTGTACCTTTCTAAGCAATATTTCCTTTTCGTTAACATATGTGTGCGCGTGATATATATATATATATATATATATATATATATATATATATATATATATATATATATATATAAGCCATTGCGTGTTATTCTAACTGCAACAAAAAAAAAGCTCCCAAGTCAAGACATCAATTTGAACATTTGTTTTAGTTGTAATGTATTACTTTTGGAAACTTAAGTTAAAATAAATTTTCCCATGACACCGGACTTGTGGACACCATATATATATTATATATATATATATATATAATATATTGGTTAGGTTAGGTTAGGTTGTGATATTTTCGTTAGTTAGCCTTATAAGGCTAAGTAAAGAAGGCTGGGGCACTCACCTCTTATGTTTCAATGGCGGTAGTCAAACGGAAAAGATCCATATATATATATATATATATATATACAAAGCTGGGCACTTGCGGTATTTTTTGCGGTACTGCGGTACTGCGGTACTACCGCACTACCAAACGGTACCGCATAACGCAGTACCGCAAAGGATCGCTGAAAGTACAGCAGTACCGCTACCGCATTCAAATTTCCCGCGGTACTCTCCCGGTACCGACAAACACGACTTTTCAAAAATTAACACTTTTTTGAAGTAAACCTTATTACAGGAGTACAGTAAGACGAATGCTGCGTGTGTTGCATCAGCCAACTCTAGACACCGTTAAGTTTTCGTTCAGAACATGTTACGTTGCCATCCTATCACAACGCCTCAGTGCAGTGCTTGCTTTTGAGCCGGTTGCACGTGCGTTACATTTCTGTGACAAAGATCGATTTTTAGCCATTATGCAGAAAGTTCAGGTGCGAAATCGCCGATATGCAATTTCTGAAAATATGTGCTATTACTTGTGTTGTTCTTGTGTGCAGTACCGCAGTACCGCGGAACGCACCAGGGGACCTGAAAAAGTACCGCAGTACCGCGTAACGCACTGGGCATGCTGGTACCGCAGTACCGCGTAACGCACCCCCAAATTTTGGTACCGCGCCCACCACTGTATAATATATATATTAGTTATTCAGTTAAGATTATATTAACGTATTATTGGGATATTAGACGCTGAAAAATAATTAAATATGGGGATATTAATTACTTGGCTAATTGGGTATTTTAACCTCAGATACCTTGACCTTTTCGCATATTTGGTTTTAATTTACCAGTTATTGTTTTGTTTTGCTCTATAGAAATATAGGGTACTTGTAGGTTATCTCACCCCCACCCCCCCAACCCCCCCAATTTTGACCGAATATTTTTGTTAAAACACGAAAATATCACGACTTAACCTAACCATTATGAAGGGCGTACAGTTGATCTATTATTAATTATAACATTGTTTGTTTTGTATTATTTACTATCTACTAATAGATCAACTGTACGCTCTTGATAATTGGTTAGGTTAAGTCGTGATATTTTCGTTAGTTTTAACGAAAATATTCGGTCAAAAAGTGGTGGTGGTGTGGGGGAGATAACCTACAAGTACCAAATATAAATTAATTTATTAGTATGGAAAGAAATATATTTAGGAATATATGATAGTTTAATTTTGGGAGCTATTGAAGAATAGGAGACCCCAGCCTTCTTTAGTTAGGCTTATAAGGTTAACTAACGAAAATACACGACCTAACCTAACCAATCGTTAGGTTA